>BQNB010012001.1:18587-80150 GCA_026074375.1 Tanacetum coccineum
TGTATCCCTAATATTCATGCAATACATATGATAAATCCCTTAATCTTGTGTGCATGATTCTGCCATATATTTATGCATGAATTCCCATGCATAAACTTCATACGTATGCTTTACATGCAAAGTAGATGCATGCAAAGCATTATTTCTTATTCTCCTTGTTCGACAACCATTATATATCCTGAGGGGATTCAATCGTGTGACGACAAGATCCAAAACTAGAACATCGTGTTCAGTTGTTTTATTCGTGAAGGAAGGACTAGCATCCTAGCGTATCTTTGTTACATGATATCATTTCATCACCATAAAACACAATAATAAGATAAGAAAAATCTTAGAGAGAGAAAGAACTAGAGAGAGAAATAAAAGAGAGAAAATGGTTACTTGCACTTGAAATAAATGAGAAGCAACACCCTCTCCACACTTGGAGAGGGCTTTATATAGTACATAGAATGGACAAGCCTTGTGGGCTTTCTTATGGGTTTTTTGAACCGGACCAAGCTACGAATGGGCTTTAAGCCCGACAACTAGGCCCAATTAGCTTAAAAGAGATTCCTGTTAACTACGTTTTCCTATACAAGGCTCGGGATTGATAATGACCATCACTTTACTAAAAACACGGCTAACAATCTCCCCCTATGGGGTGGTCATTCAATTGTGGATCCTTTTGTGACGTCTTGAGTCTTGGAGCCTTGTGTTCTTGGGAATTCTTTTAAGGTTCCTTTTGCATGCTTGTGATCTTGGATCTTGATCTTTAAATTGATATTCTTTGATAAAATACTAATATCATGGTATTTGGCCTTGATTTGTCTTGACTACTGAGATCACTGAATCTTTATCCTTGAATCTTTATGCCTCCTTGCGATCTTGTGTCTCCACCCTCATGCTCAAGGTCTTGAAAGCTTGCTAACAATCTCCCTCAACATTTTCTTTTAACATGATTACTTGTACCACATCATGGAAGGAGTAGTACTTGATCCACTTGTGAGATATATCTTTGTTATTGTCCGACAATCTTGTCAAAAATGTTCTTTTGAGGAAGTGCTTGTACATCAGAGATTGCGGAAGACTTTGATAGTTTGAGCTTTCATCATGTATATATCTTTGTCGATTGAGCATGAGGTCTTGAATCTTGACTCCGCTGGAATGAGGTTGTAACGCCGTCACTTATACCTGAAAATTGATGTTAGTGATAAACAACAGATATAGACGAATATGGCTTTGTCATTCGTCTTGAGTTCGGTTACATTAACCTCCGGTTCCGTGAGGACCGTTTTACAGTATAAATATTGTACCTGTGATCAGGTAGGTTCAATTTAGAAGAACCTCCTTGACAGGGTTTCCAGCTCAAAGTATTAGATCCTCTAACGCGATTGCATTAGATTCACCGTACTTGCTTGTTCTCATTACCGGAACGTCTCAAAGCAGACAACACGGTAAGAGTGAATCAGATAGTTACTATCTTTCTGATTGAGTCGTCAATTCATATACTGGACCAAAATCGATATCCAGTTGACACAAGCTTGATTCATTTAGAATCTCGCAAGTCACCTACCAAGAGCTTGTTTGATGTTGGCTCAAGAAGGATTTCCATCGTCACTGTGAATACTAAAGAGTATCACTCTGATGTTCTGGCAATTATCACAAGGATAATGCGTAGGACTTGGATAATGCATAGGAATCTTTTATACCAAATGTTGTATAATGATGTATGACATTTTGTATATTGGAATTTATGTCCTAGTAAGATTTGAGATAGACCTCGTTGGCTCTAGACTCTATAAGTGCACTTTTGTTATTTGGTGATCGGAGGCTGGAGCGGACTGCCACCTTTTCCATTATCAACGATCTCGGTATGAGAGGAAAGCTGTTAGGAAGGTGTTGATCTCCGTGAGAAATGAAACAAACTTCTTTTGAGAGAAGCCTGAGTAGCTGGGATGGGTTATGCTTTGCATTACTGGGTCCATAATGAGTTGTCTTCAATATCAGAATCATCTTTGTGATTACCGGTAGAATATGCATTGACCTGGTTTTTGCCTAAGGTTGTGTGGAGGGCTTCTTTCTTTTCACCTTTTATCCATACTTTTCATTTTCATTCCTTCAACCCTACATTGTTATTCCTAGCGTCCCTTATCACCTGTTGGGTTTGTTCGGTGATTATTCTGCTTGGAATATCATTCTTCCAACTCTACTTTACTCCTTTTTTCAATCATGCCTAAGGACTTCTACTCTATCTAATGGAGTGTCCTGGGTAGATCCCTCTGGTTCTGGCTGGATCATGGGAAAAAAATTCTATCCTTAACCTCCTTATAACACCGTAAGAAACAACAGTTGGTTGATCTTTGGTATTTCCATAGTAGCCATAAAACCATTGAAAAAGTAATCAACGTGTTCGAGAAATCATTTATTACACATTGAGAGTTTTCTATATCACCAAAAGCTCCCCCTACACATATGCATCATATTATGAAAGAGTTTTGCACATGCGAGGACGGGAACGCACTTATATTCAAAAGATCTTATCCATTATTAAGCCGTATTGATCACATTTTAATCACTATTCTCCCTCTCAAAAATTGCATATGTGGTGATAATTTTTGACTTAATAAGTGAATTGATATACAAGTTAATGTACATTGATTTACTTTTTAGACTAACTAACCAATGGGAGAACAGGAATACATGCCGAATGAACTAATTATTAGACTCCCCTCTATAATAGATTAGAGTGAAAACTTGGAGTGGGAGTTTGTTGAGCACATAATTTTGAAAGATTTTGAACATTTCTTTTTGAATATATCTTGAAAAATTGTGCTCAACAGGAAAATAATTTTAGATTATCTTATGAAGTATCATTTCCTTAGTGCTTCTCTTGAGCATTCAAAACTTTGAATGTTTATATGACTGTGCTCAAGACCGAGAAGATATGAACTTCCCGTTATTTAGGAATAATGTGCATAAATGAACATTTTCCTTTCTTTAAGGACTGAGTCCTAAGCTAATATTTACTTAGAAGTCGTAGAGAAAAATTTAAAGAGACTTGTTTTGAAAACTTTTGAAACTCCCGCTTGAAACTTCATTTATACAACCGTGGTAATTATTTTAAATCAATTTTCGAGGTGTGTCAGAGATCTGAGTATATCTGTTATCAATTTACGAGAGACATGTCGAAGAAGATTATTTTTGGTATTTTTGAAATTTTTCGAATTTGTATTTTGCTTTTATAGGTTTTATACTTTTACATTTTGCTTTTATGATAAATATATACAAGGAATTATTGTGATTTTGCAAAACGTTTAAGCTCCTATGAAGACAAACTAGGCATACCAAGGCGATGAACCAAATAGTTAAACCTATCTACTGGAAGGGCTTTGGTAAAGAGGTTGGCTAATTGGCAATCAATCTTGACAAAATACAGTTCAATCGTACCCTTTCCTATAAGATCCTTTACTGAAATGTCGAGGAATTGATGTGTTTGTTCTTGAGTGTTGGATCGGGTTGCAGGATATGGCTATGGCTAATTTTGAATCATAATAGATAGGAATCTTGTTGAAGTGAAAGCCATAATCCGTTAACTGTGTCCGCATCTAAATGAATTGGGCACAACAAGCGGATAGAGACCAATTTGTTTTCTTTTACGGTTGGACAAGCCGGTCAGTCTTGCTTTTTCGATGACCAGTCCACCAACTTTTTCACCTAAGATTTAGTTCACGAAAGTGCTCTTGAAGTGTTTTTTACATCTCGCATAATCAGCATCTGAAAATCCGGTTAGTTTAAAACCAGAATCCTTCGTATACCAAAGACCCATATTAATGGTTCCTCAAAGATAGCGAAAGTATTTTTAAACCTCCTTGAGGTGTTACTTAGTTGGCTTTGCCTTGGTACCGAGACTTAACAATTAGGAAGTATAATGTCTGGTCTGCTTGATGTAAGTACATTAGGGCACCATCATGCTATGATATTGTCATTGATCGACTAGAGTCCCATCTTGTACAAGGTCCAGTTGTCTTTAATCTTCCATTGGACTTCCACGGGTTACAAGTTACATTCCATATTTTTTTTAAGGATTTCTAACACATAGTAGGATGGTTTATTGAAGATGCCAATAGGGGGATTGGTTAACTTTGTAAACCAAGAAAGAACTTCATTTCACCAATCATTGACATTTCAAACGGCTTTTCATAAGGTCAGCAAATAATTAGGTATACCTAGGGTTTGTAGACCAAAGATAATATCATATATGTAGACTGTACCAATAAGATGTCATTGTTGAAGCATCTTATAAACAACGTAGGGATCAATAGTGCCTTTGTTAAAGTGATTATGTTGGAGAAACTTTGACAATTCATTGTATCATGCCCTTGGTGCTTGCTTTAACCCATAAAGTACCTTCTTTAGCTTATAAACAAGGCTTGGATGATCAACATCGATGAAACCTTCAGGTTGACACACATACACATCTTCTTTTAACGAACCATGCAAGAAAGCAGTTTTCATGTCTAATTGAAATACGGTGAACGATTTGTGTGCAGCGTAGGCTAAAAATATCCTAATAGCTTCCATCCTAGCAACCAGAGTGAAGGATTCTTCAAAATCTATTCCTTCCTCTTGACAGGTACCCTTTCTCAATAATATAACAACCATCATGTTGTAGGTTCATTGAGTCATCAATATATCCTTATTGTATCGTTGTATTGTACACGTTTGATTTTTCTTAAAAGTTAGGTTAAATCGGTTAAGGTAAAAATGAAATCAATGTAAAGGGCATCTAACAATTAAAAATGTTTACATCAAGCAAGTGATAAGTAATTTATTTTGATGATAATTATTAACTTTGTTCATTGTATTTTTATTGGTTGCGTAAATTGATTTCGTTTCGCGATAAAATACGTTTAGGCATACCCGGAACCACCAAAACTTTTCTACGCTTCAACAAATACCCACTTTTATACCCAATACATAAAAATCACAAAAATATATCATATCTATCTCTATATGACGGATTTGTCAAATATATACATGAATATCACCAAAATATACTTGTTAAATTGTACAACCTCACCATTAAGCCTAAAACTTTTTATTGTTTCTTTTGACCAAAGACCAAGACCAAGACCCCTTAAGACCCTCAATATGTCTCCTTGACTAGTCCTACTTACACCTTACTTATACATTGCAAGATATAACACATACATATCTATTTCCATAGTGTGAAAAACCAAAAACTCTTCATTTTTGCTCTTAATACCCCACGACTCAAAACACCCCTTTTAAATAATCCATACACATTTTTCTACAACATTGTAGGAACCCGTTTAACCACTTCACTTCATAACCCGAACCACGAAACAAGAAACTAAGAAAAAGAGAGAGAGACGAAATTAGAGAGAGAGAAGAGAGAGAGTTGAGAGAGAAGAATTTTTAGATTTTTAGAAAATGAAAACTAGATATTTTCATATGAAAATATCTATATATATATTTAGATATTTTAGAAAATATCTAAATATATTATATAATTTATAAATTATAATATATATATATATATATATTATATATATTATATATATATTTATATATATATATTTACCCTCACCTTTTAATGTGGTCGCGCGGGATCATATAACTAGGACCGGGCTCGGGGTTTTTGCTTGGGATTAAACCGAAGGATATACAATATAGATTATTTATCGAGCCACGATTCCCGTATTATCCTGTTTTCAACATGAACTAATTAAGACCGAAGCTCCTTCGTAGAGGTGACCGAGCTCCTTGTTTTTTTCGATCAATAAATTGAAGGCTAACAAACATATACAAGTAATCACAATCAATTCCTAAGATATACTATGGTATTTGCGGCCTTGGTTAACCATTTAAAGTTGTATGCAAAGAAAGGAATGATTAGGTTTCTAGTTGGATTAGGGTTTTGAAAGCTTGTAAGCTTGGGTTTAAAGTCTAAACAAGGGTTTAGCACATATTTCTCATCATCATACATCATCATTAAGGTTATATAACACCCTTAACTTTTCATTTTCATGATTATATGTATATATGATGTTTGCATAGCAAAATCACCATTTAGGACTTTTAAATATGTAAAAAGAGTTCTTACTTGTAATCATGGATTTGTACACTTTTTTTTATGCTATATGTTGTTGTTTATATCATGATAAAATCGACATAGAAGTGTTGTACCATGATGGTTAAGCATAAAAAGTGTGGATATACATTGGGTTTTAAAAATTTCTAAAATTTTCAATTAAGAGTTGGTAAAAATACTGTTAATCTGCTTCATGGATTTTTATTCATGTTATATGGATGCTTAAAATGATGATATAATGGAAGTATAAGTGATGTACACTCTTGGTTAAGTATAAAAAGGTTCAAGTATAAACTTGTAGTTAAAAGTATACTTAAGGAAAGTTTAGGTTTTCATGTAATATTAATGACTTGTTAATCTTGGACAATTGGACAAATGTTGGACTTATGGACTTTATTATATATATGACTTATGATATAAAGTGATGTGGAAGACTTGTGGTAAATTACTAAATAGAAAAGTATATAAAACAAACTATATAAACAAGTATACACATTGATGTCAAAGGGGCTGTTTTGATTCGTGTATGATGACAGCCACTTTATGATTTAGAAAGATAGTACACTTCACGACGATTCCAAAAAGGTAAGAAACTCGAAAAACGGATTAATAACGAAAAAGATACGATAAAAACACGATTTACGTTAATACCGGATCTATAAAACAAACTTTATAAAAGCAAGTTATAAAATACTTCTAAAACAGAAAGTTTAGTATTTTTCACAGATTGTACATATTTTTAGGATTCCAAAATGATAAGAATCGTAATTTTTCAATTAATAACGAAAGAGTTATGAATTTCGCGAGTTTACGACAATAAATACTTTTATAAAACTATTTTTATAAAAGTTACTATTCATGACAGAATTTTTTTAGTAAACCTCATAAATAAATGGAACTTTCAATTACGAGAACGTGCTCGAAAGAGTCGCTAAAAACGAAGCTATAACGAATAAAATACGACATTTACGGGTTTTACGATAACTAAAACTATAAAAATAATTTTATAAACTGGTGTGAACAGTAAAAAGTACTGTTCACCAGAGGACATGAAATATGAAAATGTCAAATTTTGATAACTCGTCTTAATACAAAAAGTGAGGCGCAAGAAACACCTCAAACGGACTTGAAACGCGAAAGTTACGCCAGTTTTACTAAAACGGAAATTATAAACGTTTTAACTTATTAAACCCAATTTTACCTATACGATTAGATGGTGATCGAAGTTATGTAGAGAGTTGTATTAGTAGATGTTATTATATGCTTACGTACTTTACGGCCTTAAATTAAATAGGTTGCATCTGATTATTTACGTGACGCATTATCTGTGATATACTTGACATACGCTCACTCAAGGTGAGTTCATAGCCCCATGTTTTACTGGTTCTACATATATTTTTGGGGTGAAAATATGCTTTGTTTTAATAAATGGACGCAAGTGGATATTTTATATTGATTACGTGTTTGCCTAAGTAGCGATAACCCAATGTGCCCGTACCTGAATGTAAATCACTTGGAGGGTGAGCGGGATGTTTATAAAATAGATTCTATTGGGGGGGGGGGGGGTGGGTGAGCTCCGTTTGGGGTTGATAGCTATCAGGGAATGAAGTATAACATGGCGGATTTGGGGTGTTCTGGGTTAGAACATCAATATGGGCAATGTAGGCCATTTATATGGTATTCATTTATGTCGAGCTTTAGTGTCATGGGCTAAGGAACACGTAATGTCATTTTTGTGATTCTTACATTTAATGTATTATCACGGGGGAAATCTTGCGGTTCTGTTTTTATACAAATATAAACCTATAAATTCACCAACTTTATGTTGACCGTTTTAAGCATGTTTTTCTCAGGATTACAAGGTATAAGGATACATTGGTGGTCTATATTTTTGGAATCATGGCTATAAAGATTCAAGTACATTGTATTTTAGGGATATTATTCATGAAGTAAAATCTTCACATTTTTAAGGATGAAAAAGTTAAAGCATGGTGCTTTTGTATCAAGCATTTTAATAAATCCTGTATCATTTTTAAACGACTCAATTAGTGGTCGTTCTCATGTCTTGTGCAATGTTATTATGAAGTAACGCTCCCGGATACATTATTCCGCTGCGACCCATCTTTGGGGGTGTTACACATAACCAAACGAGTCTTGTTTTGGATGACCATGTTCTCTTCATCATGCTTGTCTAGAATAGCCCATTTCAAAGGTAAGGGATTTTATGTTACTCCCTGGAGCAGGGAACTACCACCCATACATAAAGCCTTTTGAAGTAGAGGAAGCTTTCTTGCATTGAGTAATCCATACGGGGGTCGCTTCTAGCCTCTTTGATATTTCTTGGTTCCATAATGCTCACAGTCAGTGCGTAGATGCACATGTCACCATCTGTTCGTAATTGATTTCTTGTCAAAACTGGGCGTGAGGGTTCTCCTATCACTTATTCAAGAGGGTGATCCTTAGTCCACAGATATTCATGAGGGTAAGGTTGATAAAACGTATGCATGTTCGATGGATCCACATAGTGTGAAGACGATGATTCAACATCATTGGGGATAGTGGAGCAATGGATTTCAAACGTATTTCCATCAAGCAATAGCATTAGAACATTATCATTAGTTGTTTGGGTCGGAGTGGAGCCTTGAGTGTCTTGTTGTTGTACATGTTGTTGTCATGGTAGCTGTCACATCTGTGGAAGTGTTTGGAATATATGAAGCTTGAGAGGATGAATTTGTTGGTGTCGGTGCGGTGTTTGCTGTTGTTGTAGATGCTGTTAGCGTCTGAAGAACTTGAGGTGCTTGATCAGCCTACGTAGTTCTTGTAGCATCTCACGGTTGACCACCAATATAATCATCATACATAGCTTCAAACAGTAAATCTAATTTACATTCAGTTGGTTTTTTTAGATGTTATTGTTGACGGAGATAAGTAAGATCGAGTCCTGAACTGATTTGTCTAGAAGTCATTCCTTGAAGCTAAGGTTTTGAACTGCTTTATTCAAAAGCCATTGCTAAAAGTTCATCAAATGTCACATTCATTGTCTCCATAATCTTCTTTGTCCTTGGTTGTAAACTCTATAAGCACATAAATTAGCAAAATAACCAATGAAGAAGCCAATATCACCTTTTGCACCAAGCTTCCCAATATCATCATGGTCATTCTTGGGATATCAGAGAGCCTTGAATACATGTAGAAATGAAACATCCAGTTTTCTGCCGTTGATAAGCTCGTATGGTGTTTTGTTAAAACGACGGTGAATGATGGAGCAATTTTAAGTGTAGCACTCAGTAACAATTGCTTCAGCCCATAAGAATAACGGTGCACGAGAGAAAATCAACATTGTTCTAGCAGCCTCCACTAGCGTTCAGTTTCTTCGTTCCACGACTCCATTTTTTTGAGGTGTTCTGATAGAAGACGCTTGGTAACAGATTCCAACACTATTAAAGTATTCTTGAAGCACTTAATTATTGAATTTTATGTCGTTGTCAGTTCTTACAATGATGACTGGTTGCTTCATCTTTTGATCTGAGAAAGTGTACCCAAGTGTAACGAGAGTAGTCATCCACTATCACCAGAACATACCGTTTTCCATTGATAATTTCGACTCTTATCAGACCACATAAATCCATATGAAGAAGGTGCAACCTCTGCTTAGAATTTGGAACTGGTTTGGGTGGGTGAGATGCCTTTTTTCTTTTTCCTTGCTTACATGAGGGACAAAGATGTTCTTTAGATTATTTGAATTAGGAAGACCGGGGACGATATCATTTTTTAGCAAGGTCATTTATGGTGTTGAAATTAGGTGGATAGTCGTGATGCATAACCAAGACTTGGTAGAGTAGCACATTCATGAGGCAAATTGGAGTTGCATAGGCCAGTTTCAGGGAGATTGAGGTGTAAGATTTTTGATTATCACTAACGTAAACTTGCAGGTTATACGATGGTGGCGGTATCCCATTCCAGCTGAAATCTGATTCATTACCACATGCTCATGCTCAAACTACAAAGACATACTATTGGCATCAAGATTCAAGAATCAAGAAAGCTCAAGATTTAAAGACAAAGACTTTCGCAAACTCTGATATTAATGATCCCTCCTCAGAAATCAAGCTTCGGGGGAGATTATTAGAGAGCTTTCAAATAGATGCAAAATATGAGCATGTTGGTCAAGACACAAGATCACAAGATGGCAAACACAACAAAGACAAACAAGGAAAAGATTTAAAGATCTCGGAACAAAAGACAAAGTCGAAAGACAATGACAAAGGCTAAAGATCAAAGATCACATAACATGAAGGAACAAGCCTACAACATAATAAAGACCAAAGATTCAAGAACTCAACGACAAAGCAATCTCAAGAAGTTTAATGAAGCAAGATTCAAGATCTCCGCTTCAGGTAAGATTGTTAGCCTCAAAGTATCGAGTCAAACAAGGAAGCTCAGCTACGAATCATGGAAGCTCGGTCTTTATTTAATTATAGGTTGTAATAGGCTAGAACGGGTAAACGAGCTCGTTTATGTAAGCTAATCGGTCACGTGTATCGGGCCTTACCCATGTTAGAAAAGCTAGGCGTCTAACATATGATGTCTAACTATAATTATTTATCTCCAAGAATGGAGAGGGTGTTGGTTCTCTTTGTAATTTTCACTAGTAATCAACTATTCTCATTTTTCTCTCTACTTTCTCTCTCTTGTTTCTCTCTAAAATTCTTCTCATCTTCTTTCTATTTTCTTGTTTATTTTGTGATCCTAGTATAACACCCCGTGTTTTAGGGTCATTTACGACATCAATAAATTCACTATGTATTTTTAGTATTGTACGCGTTTGCTTTTAAATCGTAATCGTTAAGTTAAATCGCGTAAGCTAAAAATAACCATTCAATGTAAACGGGCATCAAACAATTAAATGTTTACATCAAGCAAGTGTTAAGTAATTATTTTGAGGATAATTATTAACTTTGTTCATTTTATTTTTATTGGTTGCGTATAGTGTATACGTTTCGCAATTAAATACATTTAGGCATACCCGAAAGCACCAATACCTATCTATACTCAACCAAATACCCATAATTATACCCAATACTAAAAAATTATACAAATTCCTTATCCAAGTATGCATATGGCCGGATATGTATGTATAAAACACAAGAGATATTTATCAAACTTAATATAACACATGTTATATAATTTTACAAGCAATTTCCTACCAACTAGTCTTACACACCATGATATTTTACACATTTCCCATACATTGACCATAAGACTTCCCATGAAACCCTCATCTTGTCTTGGACTTCCATGTACACTTTTTGACTAGTCTTTATATCTTATAAGTCATTCACTAGGAAAGATAACATACATACATCCATTTCCTTTATCAAAATCAAACTTATATCTCTCTCTTTGTCTCCAAATCTACGGCTTAACACTAAAACCCTCAAATAATTCACACAACTTATTTTACCACATATACAAGTGATCTAGGTTCATATTTAAGGTATTCTAAGAGGTATTGGAAGCTTTGTGGGTTGATTAAAAGGGTTATACAAAGAAAAGAAATTAGGGTTTTCTTTGGAAAAACTAAGGTTTTCAAGTTATGCAAGCTTTGGGTTCTCATCTAAACTAAGATTTAGATCACTTTGTTCATCACCTCACATCATCATAAGGTTATCTAAAGCTCTTTATAACTTTACATTTATCATTTTATGCATATATAAGTCTATGTAGCAAAATCACCATTTAGGATACTTTTGAACATGTAAAATAAATTTTTACTTGTGATCATTGTTTTAAGAACTTTTACATATGTTATGTTGTTGGTAATATCATGTTATAATGAGATTATAAGTGTTGTACAATGTTGGTTTAAGTGTAAAAAGTTCATGTATAAACTAGTAAGTAAAAGTTACTTAAGAAAGTTTATGATTTGAAAGTGTTGTTAAGGACTTGTTAACTTGGACACTTGGACAATATATGGACTAATGGACATAATAATATGTAAGACATATGGTATAGAGGCTTGTGGAAGAATTGTGGTATTTTATTAAGTTGAAAAGTATATAAAACAAGTTATAAAAATGAATATATATAAGTATTATAAAAGGGCTGTGCTGTTCTAATTCGATTCCAAAAAAAAGGGTTTAACATTTTTATAAATATAAGTCTCATGACGATTCTAAAAAAGGTAAGAAACTTGAAAAAAAAGATTTATAACGGATGAAGATACATAGTTTACAAGTTTACGTTAATTAAACGGGTTATAAAAGAAATTTTATTAAAACAAGTTAAATAAAATATTCTGATATAATAAAGTTTTATTATTTTACTTAGATCCACATATTGTTTAGGATTCCAAAACAATAAGAAATCGTAATTTTTCGCGATCAATAACGAAGGAGTATGTATTACGTGAGTTTTATTACTTAAATGGTTTAAAAATACTTTTATAAAAACTATTTTTATATAATTTACTTGTTCATCTCAGACATGACATTTTTAAAAATCTCCATTCATTTTGATAGAACCTTTTAATAACAATATACGTGCTCGAAAGAATCGCTAAAAACGGAGCTTATAACGAATAAAAAACGACATTTACGGGTTTTTCGTTAACTAAATCTATAAAAATAATTTTAATTCAAACTTTGTCATTAAATGAACTGTAAATTATCTAGTTCACATGTAGGCCAAAATATATGGATAATGTAAATATTTTGAATAACTCGTGTTAATAACGAAAGCAACAAAATCAGGGGTACATAGAAAACGTAAGAAACATGTTAAAAACGAAAGAATAAAGAAATATGGAAGAGATAAAGGAATTCAGTCGTTTCTTGTATTGGGATATATATAAAAACGTTTTAACTTTATAAATATAATTTCACCAACAAACGATTAGTGGTGATGTAGTATATAAAATTGGATGAAAATATAAACATACTCTTTCTCTATAAAGATATATCTCCGATAGGCATTAGTTAATCACTGTTTAGTACTTTATTCGACCTTACGTTTAATTAGGTTGCATTCGTCATCTCCGTGACGCATTTTCTGTTGTATTTGGATTATCATTAAAATAAAGGTGAGTTATAGCCACGCGTTTTTCATTTTAAATGATTTGCCAATTTTTGGGGGTCGTGAGAAAATATGAATGTTTTTTACAATTAGACGCAAGTGGATTTTTACATTATGATTACGTGTTTGCTAAGTAGTGGAAACCTGTCTGAGCCCCATTATCATGAAAACTGTCAATTACTTGGTTTATGAGCGCGAATGATATGAATAGATGTATTATGGATTGTCATCTGTTTCGGGTTGATTAGCTATCAGGGACAAGACGAAAATATACACATGATCGGACATCGGATGTTGCAGGGTTAGAACATCATCTGGGCAATGTTGGCAGATTTATAATTGAATTTCATTACATGTCGGAGCTTCTCAGTCAAGTGTCATGAGCTTAGGAAAACGTAATTACATTTTAGATGTTTGCATTGTTGTATTATCATGGGGAAATCTTGCTGGTCCTACAATATACATTTTATAAACCTATGAATTCACTCAATAATATGTTTGACGTTTTTTAAGCAATGTTTTTTGGGGGATCAATAAGGCCGAGGGTGCAAAAGGGATAACATTGGGTGGTTTTGAATTTTGGATATCATGCATTAAAGATTTTGTCGCATTACATTTTGTATATCTGTTATTGGCTAGAATCTTTGTATTTTGAACAAGTGAACAAGTGAAGCTTCGGGCTTTTGAACAAACAATTTGTTAAATCTTAATTGTAATCAGTTTAAACGGATTTTAATGGTCGTTCTTATATATATCTTGTGTTATTGATCCATGAAGTACCACCCCCAACCCATATTCCACTGCAACCCAATTTGGGGGTGTTACACCTAGCAATGAAGTGAAGTGATTACGAGGTTCCTACAGTCACGTAGAATGTAAACTTGACCTAACAAGGGTGACATGCAATAAGTTAGAGAACAACTAGGGAGTCGTGCATGATTAAGTGAGCATGTTTGTTTACCTATATGAGTTTCCCACCAATTTACATTTCTTGCATTTAGGATTAGTTGTAGTTTAGTTTAAAAACCCCTCCTTCAAAACCCAAGATTTAACTTGCTTTCTATAAAAATATAAAAACATAAAATTATTCTTCCCTCAACCCTTAGATCTTAGAGACATACAATTCGAACCTACCTCACTATTCCCCTGGAGAACGATTAATCCCCTAATTCTTGCCTATACTACACTGCAATGATTAGGTACTCTGCCTAGGAGGATTGTAAAACTTCGGTGTTGCAATCTGCTGCATCACTAAATGTCAAATCACTTTACATCACAAGAACATTCATTTCCAACACACACACAACTCACTTTTCTCACACAACACAATTTGAATTTGAGTTTCAAATTTTCTCCCTCACAACATCCACACTTTCTCACCAAGTTTGGCATATTCCATTGACATATTATTTCTTCCTTGACCCACGCCAACTCATCAATTCAACCATGGTTAGATCCTAACCCATCCTCTCTCACACACAACCCTCTCATAACATTTGAATTTAAATTTTAAATGTCCTTGCTCTTTCGCACACAATGACAACTCATCCTTTACACTTAAATTTGAATTTCAAAATTTAAATTATAGCAAGTAAACTTTTATCCATCACATGAAGAATACCCAAGCTTATACCCTTTGTCCAAGGGTTCTTCTCTTTCTCTTTGAAATTAGACAAACACCCTTAAAACTTATTTGATACATTTGACAAATATTTTTTATCAAATGGCTATTTGAGTTGGTTGACCTTATAACACATTAAGTGTTAACTTAATGAAAAGGTCAAAGCGTGAAGTGCACTTGGGGGTTTAGCAAGAACGGGTATTTAAATAGCCAAAACCCGAGAGGTGGGTTTTGATGCGTTGTGCACGCGCTAGCGCATGACCAACTCATAACCCACAAATTTGATTTTCTAATTCTTCGGTTGTGGCCTATAAATACCCCTCATTGGCTTGTGTATTCCTCACATCTTTCCATTCATTTTTTCTCTATATATTTCTTCACTCTATCCCTCTAAGTCTAACACCTCTTGTTTTCTAACCTTCTCTTCTATCATCTATTGAAAGAAAACATCATTCCACAAGAGAGGTACATAAATACTTGATCTACACTTGTGTATTTGTGTCAAGGGTCTTCTTATTTTTACCCTTTCTATTAGAATCTAGTCTCTAGGTTAGGTTAGGGCTTGATTCATATATCAACATTCATTTAATTTAGTTGTAAGGGGAGTCTTGTACCTTTGTGTTCAAGCCTAGATCATGTAGTGATCTAGTGGGTTTGTGTTACTTCCAAAGGGGAAGTTTTAAGGGTGGATTCCGAGGGCAGAATACCATAGGGTGTAGCTCTTCTTGGTGAGCGCCGGGCTTAATGCATATTAGTGGAGTGAAGTTGTATATGGTTTATAGTCTACCATAAGAATTATACTATAAGGTAATAGTCGGTGACATGTGAGTTTACAATAACTGGAACACGTATGGTATAAACCCCCCAACCTTAAACCAATAAATATCGTGGTTTTCTCTATCCTGAACCAATATATATCGTGGTTTCTCTCTCTCTACTTGTTGGTTGTGTTGTTAAGTAGATTGTTACACCACTCGGGTTCTTTAAGACTTAAAGTTTTATAAACATCAAAAAAGTTAAAAAGACCGCATTCACCATCCTCTATGGTTCTATCATTGGTATCAAAGCAGTTTACTCAAGTTTTCAAGCGTTAAAGCCTTCCCGAGAAGTCGTTTTAAGTTAAAAACTTCTTTTTCAAAAATTCAAAATCCTAACTTTGATTTTTAGAAAATTTGAGTAAGATCTATGGATCCAGAGAACTATGTTGAGGGGTGTTCTATGCAAAGACCGCCTTTGATGAAAGCTGATGGTTTTGTTTTTTGGAAAACCCATTTTGAGACTTAAGTTATGCCAAAGATATTGACTTGTGGGAAGTAATACAAAATGGTGACTTTGTTTTCAAGATGGAGGATCCGAAAACAAAGATGATGAAGGAGACACTTTTTTATTAAAAGATGATGAGAAAAATAAACTTGGTAAAAATAATGAAGCCAAGAAGACTCTTTACAATGCCTTACCGCATAAAGAGTATGAACGAGGTTTTATGTGTAGAACTGCCAAGGAGGTTTGGCATACACTTATTAGTACTCATCAAGGTAACTCACAAGTTAAGGATTGCAAGATTGACCGTCTCACTCAACAACATGAGAAGTTCTCAATCTCTAATGAAGAAACTATTGATAGTAGCTTTACACGGTTCAACGCTATTGTCACTAGTCTCAAATATTTAGATCAAGACTACTCTAACAAGAACCATGTGAGGAAGTTTCTTCGTCCACTCTCGTTGAAATGGAAAGCCAAGGTTACGACCACTGAAGAAGCCAAAAGATTTGGCAACACTTCCTCTTGACGAGTAAATCGAAAACCTTAAAGTATATGAAATGGTCTTAGAAAATGATGGTGTAGTTTCTAAGACTACTAAAGAATAGGTTAAGTCGTTGGCTTTTGTTGGGAATTATTGATTTGATGAGACAAAATAAATTAAAGAATGAAACAAGAATGACTTAAATGCAAAGCTAAAATTCTTCAAAAAATGGAAGATTTTGAAGATTCTAAAAGATCCCCTTAAGAAGATAAAAGATATAGAAGATAAAGATAGAAGTTAGGAAGATATTATTTGTTTCCTAATTATATTTGTTCTTATCCTTTGTAAACCTAGATGATCTCTACTATATAAAGAGACATTAAGTCGTGTAGTTTATATATACACAGAAAAACGTGTGTGTGTGTATCACAAGAAAAATGTAGACGTCTAGTTTATGTGGTGTAGCCTCAAGGATCTTATAAATCCTGTTACAGTTTATTGATGTAACTGTTCTACTATTGATCAAAGTAGAATTGGGGCTTAGAGTGAATGATAATGAAGAAAAACCTTGTTGATGATAACAATGTTCTTATGTTTAATTCCGCTGTGCATATATATTATTATCTTTGTTATCATAATCCTAGATGAGGTCTAAACTACCTCGATCTATAAATGATCAAAGAACCTATCAGGTTATTAGGTTCTATCAGGTGGTATCAGAGCCTTGTGTTCTAAAACTTTGATCTAGAAGAAACAATCAAGAAGAACTCTTTTAACAAAAGAGATGGATCTAGAAACTACACAAACCAATGCTGCTGCAAAACTGCCACTTCTCAAGCAAGGTGAATATGAGATGCGAAGACTCAAAATAGAGCAATACTTTTTAAATTCAAGACTATGCTCTATGGGATGTCATAGAGAATGGCAACTCTTTCAACCAACAACACGAACAACAACAGATGCTGATGGTACTTCTACTTCAATGATACCAGGTGCTGTTACTACTGAAGAGAAGACCCAAAAGAAGAATGATGTAAAAGCCAGAAGTATGTTGCTGATGGCACTTCCAAATGAGCATCTACTGACATTTAATCAATACAAGGATGCCAAGACTTTGTTTGATGCCATACAAACAAGATTTGGTGGCAATGATGCCACAAAGAAGACTCAAAAGACACTTCTGAAATAGAGGTATGAGAACTTCAATGCTCCAAGCACAGAGTCACTTGATTCTATCTTTAACAGGCTTCAGAAAATTGTAAGCCAGTTGGCCATCTTGGGTGAAAACATTTCTCAAGAAGATCTCAATTTAAAGTTCTTGAGAAGTCTGCCTTCTGAATGGAACACTCATGTTGTGGTCTGGAGGAATAAACCAGATCTTGACACAATGAGCTTTGATGATCTCTACAACAATTTCAAGATTGTTGAACAAGAGGTCAAAAGAACTGCAACATCAAGCACAAGCTCAAGCTCTCAGAATATGGCCTTTGTTTCATCTCCTAGCAGTATCAATGAAGTTAATACTGCTAATGTTCAAGTTAGTACTGCTAACTCTTCAGTTAGTACTGATAGTACTCTTGATAGTACTGCTAACTTGAGTGATGCCACTGTCTATGCTTTTCTGGCCAATCAACCAAATGGGTCTCAACTTGTACATGAAGACCTAGAACAAATCCATGAAGATGATCTTGAAGAAATGGATTTGAAGTGGCAATTGGCATTACTAAGTATGAGAGCAAGGAGGTATTACCAGAGAACTGGGAAGAAGATCACTATCAATGGAAGTGATACTGCAGGATATGACAAGTCCAAGGTAGAATGTTTCAACTGTCATAAGATGGGACATTTTGCAAGGGAATGCAGAAGTCCTAGGAATCAAGAAAGCAGGCCTAGGAATCATGATAATGGGAACATGAATCAAGATAGCTCAAGAAGGACTGTGAATGTGGAAGAAACTTCTTCCAAAGCAATGGTGGCTATTGATGGAGCTGGTTTTGATTGGAGCTTTATGGCAGAAGAGGAAGTGACTACAAACATGGCACTTATGGCTTTCTCAGACTCTGAGGTATACAATGACAAAACTTGCTCTAACACCTGTCTTAAAAGCTTGGAAACTCTTAAAACTCAACTTGATAATTTAAGAGTAGAATTTAATAAATATGAGTTTAATATAGCTACTTATAAAAGAGGGTTAGCATCTGTAGAAGAACAACTTGTCTTTTACAAGAAAAATGAAGTTATGTTTAGTGATTAAATTGCTGTTTTAAAAAGAGATGCCTCATTTAAAGACTCAGAAATCATTGCTAAACCAATGTCACGTTTTCCAAAATCAGCACAATCAACTGTAAAAAGGCCCTATTAATAAAAAAACAGTATTAACTAACAAAATTTTAGCCAAAAAGTTAATACTGCCAAGGCACAAGTAGTTAATACTGCTAGGCCAAAAGCAGTTAATACTGCTAGGCCAAAAACAGTTAATACTGCTAGGCCAAATTCTGCAGTTGTTAATACTGTTAGGGCTAATCAGGCAAATGCTATGAAGGCCTCAATATGTTGGGTTTGGAGACCTACCAAACTTGATAGTGCATCAATCACTTTAAAGAAACATAATTATATTGACGCACGAGGCAGATCCAAGTCAGTAATGGCTTGGGTCCCCAAAGGAAACTAAATTCCTTATTTTTATGTGCAGGGCAATCCACCAACTGATGATCAAGGCTATGTGGATAGTGGATGCTCTAGGCACATGACAGGCAACATTTCCTATCTCTCAGATTTCTAGGAGTTTGATGGAGGATATGTTACCTTTGGTGGAGGAGTCAGAGGAGGAAAGATCACTGGTAAAGGTACTCTCAAAACGGGTAAGCTTGATTTTCAGGATGTGTACTTTGTCAAGGAGTTACAATTTAACCTTTTTAGTGTCTCACAGATGTGTGACAAAAAGAACTGTGTTCTTTTTACTGACACTGCATGTTTTGTTCTATCTCCTGATTTTAAGTTACCTGATGAAAGTCAGATTTTACTTAAAATTCCTAGAAAGAACAACATGTACAGTGTTGATATGAAGAACATAGTTCCTAAAGAGAGTTTAACTTGTCTTGTTGCAAAGGCCACACTTGATGAATCAATGCTATGGCATAGGAGGCTTGGTCATGTAAACTTTAAAACTATAAATAAACTTGTTAAGGACAATCTTGTGAGAGGATTGCCCTCAAAACGTTTTGAAAATGACCAAACATGTGTTGCTTGCCTTAAGGGAAAGCAACACAAAGCCTCATGTAAGTCCAAAGTTCAGAACTCTATTACTCAGCCTTTATTCATGTTGCATATGGACTTGTTTGGTCCAACTTTTGTGAGCAGCTTAATGAATAAGAAATATTGTCTTGTGATTACTGATGATTATAGCAGATTCACTTGGGTTTTCTTTTTAGCTTCTAAGGATGAGACCAGTGGCATCCTTAAGATCTTTATAACTGATATAGAAAATCTAGCTAATAAAAAAGTAAAAATAATCAGATGTGACAATGGGACAGAGTTCAAGAATAGAGTTATGAATGAGTTTTGTGAAAAGAAAGGCATTAAGAGAGAATATAGTGTAGCTAGAACTCCTCAGCAAAATGGTGTTGCTGAAAGGAGAAATAGGACACTAATTGAGGCAGCTAGAACCATGTTAGCAGACTCTAAGTTACCCACTACATTCTGGGCTGAAGTAGTTAATACTGCTTGCTATGTGCAGAATAGGGTAATAATAGTTAAGCCTCATAACAAGACACCTTATGAAGTGTTTAGAGGTAGAACTCCTGCTCTAAGCTTTATGAGACCATTTGGGTGTCATGTTTCTATTCTTAATACCTTAGATCATCTTGGCAAGTTTGATGGAAAATCTGATGATGGATTCTTTGTTGGATACTCATTGACTAGTAAGGCTTTTAGAGTATACAACATTAGAACCATGAGAGTAAAAGAAAACTTGCACATTAGGTTCTTGGAGGATAAACCTATTATTTCAGGGGATGGTCCAAAATGGCTATTTGATCTTGATAGTCTAACAAAATCAATGAATTACGTGTCAGTTATTGCAGGTACAAACTCTAATGATTTTGCAGGTTCAGAAGTCAGTATTGGTGAAGGTTCTACTAGCAAGGAAACTGACACTAGCCAAGACTACATTGTGATGCCTCTGTGGAAAGATTCTTCATTGATTGATTCTCCTTCAATGAATGTTAGTCATGATGAACCAAAACTTTCTTATGATGCTGAAAACAAGGATGATGAAGGGGTTAGTAAAGAAAGTAGAGTTGATAACCAAGAGAAACCTGAAAGCAGTACTCCAAATATTAATACTGTTGGGCCAAGTATTAATACTGCTAGTGTAAATCTTAAAACTGGTAGTGTACATATTAATACTGTTAGTCCAATAGTTATTACCACTAGGTCAAATCGCTCTCAAACTGTCTCAGACATATTTTCATTGAGAGACAATGTTACATCTGAAGTCACACATGCTGATTTATTTGGTGATGAAACAAAAATGGATATGAGCAACCTTAATGCCTCATATCAAGTTCCAACTACTCCAAATACAAGGATCCATAAAGATCATTCACTTGATCATGTGATTGGTGATATACAACCTGGTGTATAGACAAGAGGAATGACCAAAACTGCAAATGAACAAGGATTTCTCAGTGCTGTTTATGAAGGGAAAACTCATGAAGACCTTCATACTTGTATGTTTTTCTGTTTCCTATCCTAGGAAGAACCCAAAAGGGTTACCAAAGCTCTAAGTGATTCAGCTTGGGTAAAAGCAATGCAAGAAGAGCTTCTACAGTTTAGGCTTCAAAAGGTTTGGGTTATAGTAGATTTACCTAAGGGAAAATGGGCCATTGGTACAAAATGGATTTTCAGAAATAAGAAAGATAAAAGAGGCATAGTCATCAGGAACAAAGCAATACTAGTTGCTCAGGGATATACTCAAGAAGAAGGCATATACTATGAAGAAGTCTTTACCCCCGTAGCAAGAATTGAAGCCATCAGACTGTTCTTAGCTTATGCTTCCTTTATGGGATTTATGGTGTACCAAATGGATGTCAAAATTGCTTTGCTTTATGGTCAGATTGAAGAGGAGGTATATGTGTGTTAGCCTCTAGGGTTTGAAGATCCTGACTATCTTAACAAGGTTTACAAGGTGGTGAAATCAATTTATGGTTTGCATCAAGCTCCAAGAGCTTGGTATGAGACCTTGGCTAAGTATTTATTGGACAATGGGTTTCATAGAGGAAAGATAGATCATACCTTATTTATCAAAAAGCAAAAAGGGGATATTTTGCTTGTACATGTCTGTGTTAATGATATTATCTTTGGCTCTACCAAGAAGGAGTTGTGTCTTGAATTTGAGAAACTGATGCATGACAAATTTCAGATGAGTTCTATAGGAGAACTCACCTTCTTCTTAGGTTTGCAAGTGAAGCAGAAAGAAGATGGAATATTTATCACCCAGGATAAATATATGACTGACATATTAAAGAAGTTTGGTTTTCAAGATGTCACGACAGCTAGCACACCCATGGATATAGAAAACCCCTGCTCAAGGATTCAGGTGGAGATGATGTTGATGTCCATCTATACAAGTCAATGATTGGATCATTGATGTATCTTACATTATCCATGCTAAATATTATGTTTGCAGTATGTGCATGTGCCAAATTTCAAGTCACACCTAAAGTTTTACACTCACATGATGTAAAAAGGATTTTTAGATATCTAAAAGTCCAACCCAAATTAGGTCTCTGATATCCTAGAGATTATCCCTTTGATCTGGTGGCATATTCTGATAGTGACTATGCTGGAGCTAGCTTAAATAGGAAATCAACAACAGGAGGTTTGTCAGTTTTCTCTAATAGTATTGTACAATTGAAATCAGTGGCATTGCCAAAGCAAACTGTGGTTGCCACCTCCTCTACTGAAGCTGAATATGTGGCTGCTGCTAGTTGCTGTGGACAAGTACTCTGGATTTAGAATCAAATGATAGACTATGGGTATAATTTTATGCACACCATGATTAATATTGACAATAACAGTACTATATGTATTGTTAAGAATCTCGTTTCTCATACTAAAACAAAACACATTGAGATTAGATATCATTTTATAAGAGACTGCAATGATAAAAAGTTAATTCAAGTGGTCAAAATCCACACAGATAACAATTTTACAGACTTACTTACAAAAGATTTAGATGTTGGAAGGTTTCAATACTTGATTGCAAGTATTGGAATGCTAAATTCTTAAAGTTTTTAATCTCTTTGTGTCTTTGTAATATTAAAGGATTAGTACTGTAGTACCTTGTTAATTATTACATTCTAAGTATAATAAGTACTTCAAGTTCATACAAAAGACTGCTTTGTTAAACTGTGTTAGTCATAATTAATACTGTCAAGAAGAAAATACTTTGGATTGTGTATTTTTTGGACTAACAGTTGCAGGATAAGCAAATTAAGTACCCGATGTTGAATGCTTCACCTCTGAAGTATTGTTTGAGGGGAGGCTACTTATGTCAATATGCAGTCAAGCATGGATGGAAGGACATGTAACATTAAAAGTATGTTAAAAAGAATCAAAAAAAATCTAGGCATGTCAAAAGAGGACGGGACACCAAGATACCTTAGTCTAGTGGTCCCCCTGAAAAGGTTGTGATGAGGCTGTCCATAAAGAGTTAGGTGACAGAATGAAAAGGGCTGCCACTACTGCTTCTAGCTTAGAAGCAGAGCAGGACAGTGGTAACATCAATAAGACCCAATCCATAGCAACACTTAATGAGCCAAGTCCTTAGGGAACCGGTTCAGGTAGTGGTCCCAGGTGCCAAGTTACCATTTTGGGGTTGTAGATGCTCAAACTAGGTTTGAGGCTGCATCTAAATAGTCCAATGATCCACCTCTCTCAAGAGTTAACACACTTGGAAGTGGGGAGGATAGTATGAAAGTAATAGAATTGTGGCACATTATGTACAACTCCGGGGGGGGGGGGGGGGGGGGGGGGGGGGGGGGGGGGGGGGGGGGGTGTCTGAATTGGTGAAAAAAGAATATGAGAATTTTTGTGAGCTGAAAACAGAAGAGAGTTTTGAGTGATAAAAACAAAAATAGAGAATTGGTTGAGCAAAAGAAATGAGAGAAAATGTGATCATAAAAACAGAAAGAGCGATTTGTAGAGTTTAAAGATTGGTGATGGAAATGTCTTTTTGGATGAAATTGAGGTAAAACTGCTATCTCAAAGTTAGTACTGTTAGGCATTACTTAGTACTGCTGAGCATTACTTAGTACTGATGGACATGTTTTATATTAACTGTTGGGCTTTTTTAAAGTTAGTACTAGTCTAGTCTAGATATTAGGTACTGCTGGGTGACGTTAGTATTGTCTAAGCCATAACAGAATTTCCTTCGACCAATAACGCCGTTTCGAAATTTCCGCCAACTACTTCGACAATAGTTTGACTGAATTGGTAAGAATTCATGACCATTCTAAATAATTCAAAATATTTCTATTCATAAAAGAACAAATCATATTCGTCTGATGCAAAAATAAAACCTTAAATACACATTATCTTAATCTTAATAACGTCAGAGCACATACACATACTACCATCCACGACCATATCCCAAACCATAAATAACTTTCACCTCATCCAATGGCAATTAAGAATTTTTTGCGACAAGCAAACATAGGTTGCCTACATAGAGAAGACAGAAGGAGTGAAGGATTCAACAAATCATTGGAATTTCTCACTGCAAATCACATCAACTATGCCCTCACAAAAAAAGCACACCCATTATATGCTTCTCATATAGAACAAATAAAGGTAAAACATCTACTTTAAGTCCAAAAGAGGATGGAGTCATGGAAATCACTGCTACCATTGATGGAAGAGTCAAGACTATCACTAAAGCATCCATTAAAAGACATCTCAAGCTTGAAGATTTTGATGGTATTAGCACTCTCCATACTGCAGAAATTTTTGAGCAACTTTTGCACATATGGGGTATGAACCACTTCTGTAGCCTTAAGTTTTCAAAGGTACACTTTTCCCCTCTAGTGGGAAATTCATAATTCATACCATTTACCGATTGGTTTAAAGTCCTAAGAAAACTGATTGGAGCAGTTTTAGTAGGCAATATCGCTACTCTATCATGATGCCGGCAACAACATAACCTTTAACTTTTCCAACTTAATTTTTGAGGCAATGGTAAAGAACTTGGATAGCAAGACAAAGTTTTTGATGTATCTCAGATTCATACAAATCTTTTTGAACAAACACCAAAGACTTCTTCTGCCCCATAAAAGAACCTATCCTACTCCTACCCTTACACAAAAACTGTTTAGTAACATGAAAAGAGCCTCCAAGGGATATTCTGGGGTCAACACTCCATTGTTTCAAACAATGATAGTTCAGGATCAAGGTGAAGGACCAACAATCCCAGTTGTGTCCCATCACACACCCACTAGTGGTCCATCCACCTCACAACCACCATCTATACCACCATCTATCCAAACCACACCTGTTGCTGAGGAGGCTGCTCTAATGCCCCATGATTCACCTCTCTCAAGGGTTCACTCACTTAGAAGTGATGAGGGTAGTTTATCACTTAATGAATTGACGGTTCTTTGTACCTCATTGTATAAGAAAGTTGAAAGCTTGAAGTCTAAATTAAAGCAAACAAAACAGACCTATAGTACTGCTCTCACAAATCTTATCAAAAGGGTGAAGAAGTTAGAGTAGACTATTAAGACAAGACAAGCTAGGAGGAGAGCCAAAGTTGTAATCTCTGATGTTGAGGAAGATGAGGAGGATCCTTCCAAACAGGGGAGGATTTTGATTGAAGAACTAGACATGGATGCTGGAATTTCATTGGTTCCTCCACATGTTGGCGAATCAGTGTGAGGTATTGATGATACTAATATAAGTGATCAACCTTAAGAACAAATAGGGATTGTTGTTTTAGTGGAGTTAAGGACCTTGCATATGCAGCAGAAAAAGAAGTGATGTTGAAAATGTTTCAACTTACACTAGAAGAATAATAGTATGTTAGTACTGATAGTGGTGGATTAGTACAGCCAGTGAAATGGTTATAACTGTCTGGTGTAAGGCAAAGGATAAAGGCAAAGCCGTTATGCAAGAGTCTGAGCCTCCAAAGAAAATCAAAAAGAGAGTTCAAGTTCAAATGAGTATTGATGAAGAACTAGCTCAAAAGGTGCATGAGGAAGAACAAGCCAAATTCAATGCTGAACAGGAAGCAAAGTTTAAGGCAGAACAAGAACAAGAAAGGCTTGATCATGAAACTACAATGAAAATACAAGAGGAACTTGATACAACTTAAAGACAAAGAACAGCTCAAGTGCATCAAGCAGCTCAAGGCTTTACTGATGATGAATGGGATGATATTTTCGCTAGAGTTGCAAGCGACAAAGACTTTGTTCAACAATTACAAGCAGGTGAAAAAGTTAGTGATGAAGATCTACCAAGAAAACTTGTTGAACTGGCCAATCAAAGAAAGAAGTTCTTTGCTCAACAAAGGGCTGAAGCTAAGAGGAACAAGCCAATAACTCCTGCTCAACAAAAGGAGTACATGTCTACTTACATCAAAAATTAAGAAGGAGGTTATACTCTTAAGCAATTGAAAGTACTTTCATTTGAGGAGGTTAAAGAGATCTTTAAAGCTACTATAAGAAAGGTACAATCCTTTGTGCCTATGGATTCTGAGTTGGAAGTTCAAAGGCTAAAAAGAGCATGTCAAGATGTTGTATAAGAACCTGATAAAAGACAAAGGACTGGAGAAGCTTCAGGGTCAGTTCAGGAGCAAACAGGTAAAGAACCAAAAGCAAAAGAACTGTCTTAAGAACAGCTACATCAGATGATGATGGTAATTCCAGTAGAAGAGGTTTATGTTTGCGCCTTAAGTAAAATATCCAATTATTGACTGGGAAATTTACTCTGAAGACTCAAGAAAATACTAGAAAATTATCAGAGTTGGAGGACATACAAAAGCTTATCAGACTTTTGATGATATGTTGAAGAAATTTGACAGAGATGATCTGGATAAGCTTTGGAATTTGGTTAAGGAAAGATTCAAAACAACAGAACCCACTGAAGACAAAGCAAGAGAACTTTGGGTAGAGTTGAAAAAGTTATTTGAACCAGATGACAATGATACTCTCTGGAAGCTGCAGAGATATATGCATGATCCTTTGGAATGGTGGTTATATGATATATGTGGTGTTCATCATGTGTTTACAGAAAGAGGACATGATATTTACATGTTGGTTGAGAAGGATTATCCACTGACAAAAGCACTTGGAACTTTGATGCTGTGTAACAAGCTAAGAGTGGATCAATATTCTGATATGGCAGATGAGCTCTTACAGAAAATCAACATAATAGCAAACAGGCCAAGACAGTAAGGTGTTTGGAAGCATCCTCCTGGTGATCAATAAGCTTACAGTAAAGAAACTTGTTGAATAACAAGATGAATCACAAGTTTAGGGGAGGATTGTGTTGGGAATTAAGGGCCTCTACAAAGTTAATACTGTTGAATCAACTTAGTATTGCTCAGATTATAACTACCAGTAAAACTTGTATAAGTACTGCTAGAATAAAGTTCGACTGTCAACTAAACTTATTACTGTTGGAGGACTATGAATTAGTAAAATGAAGATTACGAACTACCATAAAAGAAGATAAAGACGTGTAAAGAGATATTGTAAGGACTGATTCAAATGTAGATATCTTAAATAGTTTTAGAAGAAATGTTGATACATATAAATTTAAGAAGATTTGTAAAGTTATCTTGTAAAAGGACTTCTTGGTGAAATAAAATGTAGATCAAAAGTAAGATGGTAATACGAAAAACAGCTCATTGCCATCAGTCTTTCCTTGTATTTATAGCTTCAAGGTTGTAAACCCTAGTACTAGACAGAGTATTCGTATTATTCATCATAATAATATTGAAGCTTTTTGGTTATATTCATTATTTATTCATTCTACTACATTACAGTTTACTATTACACATATATTCTTCTAAGTATTAAAGAGTAGATTCCGCATACTCTTTAGTATCAACAAATTTTCTAGCATAGTTGTCTTGAATCTATTCAATACAACTAATCCTTTTTACAAGGTTTGCAAGATCTAGTTGGGATCAACAAGTGGTATCAGAGCCTAGTGGCTCATGATATCTAGGATACAAGGTTCTGGTTTGAAGAAAAGAAGGTTTTCTGGTTATTTTCTATTTTTGGTGATTATATTCTGAAAAACTAGGGTTTTGTAAAAGCCCTAGATCAATAAAACAGAAAGTATAGTTTCGTGTTTCTGGTTTATGGTTATTGCTGTCAAAATCACGATAAGGTTTTAAAGACACATGGTGTCTTGTATTTGGTTCGTTGACAAGAAAGGTACAACAGGTTTTTAAAGCAATGACTCTTAAAGATTAGGTACATTAATACAAGGTTTATTGAAGATTCGCGTATGCTTGTTAATACTGCTCGTCCAAGATATATTAATACTGCTTCCATGAGTTACTGTTTCTTGGGTTCAAATATAAGTTAATACTGCCAATACAACATTAGTATTGCCAACTTATTTGTTACTACTGTTAGATTAGTGACAGATTAGTGACTCTAAAAAGTGTCACTAAAAGCTAAGGAGGAAGGAGTATACGAATTAGTGACGAATTAGCGACAATTTAGTGACGAATAAAGTGTCGCTAAATAGTATGGGAGTGAAGGTAGTAATAAATTATTAAACAGTTTGCGACAGAGTTGTGACTGACTAAAGTGTTGCTAAATGCAATGGGAGGAAGGAGAATGCACATTAGTGACATATTCGTGACAGTTTTGTGACAGAAAAAGTGTTGCTAATTGGTAATTACTTAGTACTGCTTATTAAAAAGTTAGTACCGCTCCTTTATTTTTAATACTATTCGAGCATATTTTTAGTACTCGCTAAGCTTCATGTTTTTATGCTGCCATTGGACGATTAGTACTGAAATCTTTATACTTTGTACTCCTTCGTGTTGGTTGAATACTGTACAATATTAGTTATTCTCTTTGTGTCCAATATTAATGGTAATGTTGGTTTAACATGGTTACTGTCTGTACTTGTTAATTTATGGGATATGGGATGCTGCTATGACAAGAAGTATTATGTTTAAAGGTGTGATTGATGCTTCGTTTAAGGGGAAGATAATAGGTTATGATTTTACATGTTCTTAAAGGTTTAAAAAGGCTTGTATTTTTGGATTTATTAGAAGAATTGGTTACGAAGAAGGTTATTTATCACCTATTTGATGATGAAGTGGAGTTTTACATGTTTGTGTTCTTATCATATCTTAAAGTGGGTGTTACACTTCGAAGATAACTTGTTCGTGCTTAGAAACGATGTGACAAAGACTTGTCAAATCTAGCAAAGGTGTGTGATCTAACTTATGGTGTTCAATGCTCACGTTTGCTATCACTTTGGTTATGTATCTCATAGAAGATGAGGATAATTGTTAAGAGGCTGTGATCTACTTATATTTCACAAATTTATTTATAAGTTTGGAGTCACGTGGATAGTAAAAGACATAAGATACAAGTTTGGGTTATTCTAATTCTACATCAAGTTCGTTATGCTTAGTTTTCTTCATCAGTAATCATTACATAGAGCCTAAAGAATTGAAGATTCAAGAAATGGTTAATATATGTGTTTTAGGGGAAGCTTATTGTTAAAATGTTTAACTATTTACATGTGACATTGAGGTGAAGGTTTTTACTACTGCTAGTCATTATTACTACTGCTAGTGTGAGTTTCTACTACTCAAGTTCATTTTTCTTATTGTGCTTAATGGTGGGTAATTTGAGGAGTTAGAAGGCTTGGATTAAAAGTGTGATATTGGTTTGTAGTGGTCAAAATCAAAGTTGCTTATATTTATATGTTCCCTATTGGATTATGACAAAAAGGGGAAGAAGATGTTAACAGGTACAATTGACAACTTGTAGATCCTTGGTGTGGCATGGTACAAAGGAAATCTACTTAAGGGGAAGTTTTGTTTCATTCAGGGAGATGTATACATCTCAACTTCAGGGGAAGCTTTAGCTTTATGATGAAGTTCGTACACGACTTTGTTTGTTTTGTCATCATCAAATAGGGGAAGATTGTTGGGAATTATTGATTTGATGAGACAAAATAAATAAAAGAATGAAACAAGAAGGACTTAAATGCAAAGCTAGAATTCTTCAAAAGATGGAAGATTTTGAAGATTCTAAAAGATCTCCTTAAGAAGATAAAAGATATAGAAGATAAAGATAAAAGTTAGAAAGATATTATTTGTTTCCTAATTATATTTGTTCTTATCCTTTGTAAACCTAGATGATCTCTAATATATAAAGAGACATTAGGTCATGTAGATTATATATACACAGAAAAATGTGTGTGTATGTATCACAAGAAAAATGTAGACGTCTAGTTTGTGTGGTGTACCCTCAAGGATCTTATGATTCCTGTTACAGTTTATTGATGTAACTGTTCTACTATTGATCAAAGTAGAATTGGGGCTTGGAGTGAATGATAATGAAAAAAAACCTTGTTGATATAACATGTTTTTATGTTTAATTCGCTGCTGATAGATGTTTTTATTTTGTTATCATGATCCTAGATGAGGTCTAAACAACCTCGAGCTATAAACGATCAAAGAACCTATCAGGTTATTAGGTTCTATCAGCTTTTAAAGCTAAAGTCAATACAGAAAAACTTAGTGATGATAGTGATAGTTAGGGAGGAGGTGATGAAGACGAAGACGAAGAGTTAAATTTGATAACGAGGAACTTCCAAGAGTTTTTTTCGCAAAGGTCATCGATTTGGGCATGGAAATCAATTTGGTAATGGGAGTAACAGATTTGGGAGAGGTCATGGTAATGGTTTTAGAAATAAAGGCGCCGGAAGCTCAAGACAAAAGTGTGGTCGTTACAATTATGGTGAAGAGGGTCACTTCATTGGTAAGTGTATAAAGCCTAAGAAAAGAAAGGTGTTTGTCGGTGGAGCTTGAAGTGATAGTAAAGATGGCGATGAACCGTAAAAGGACGCAACGTGTCTCATGGGGGTCGACTCTCAAGAGGTACATCCTAAACCATTTATTTCTAATAATGATTTAGATCTTAATGATTTACAAAAGGAGAATGAGGAACTTTTAAAGTTTTACAAAGATTTTACTAAAACTTCTAAAAAATCTTAAAAGAAAACTTCTCTTGAAAGTGAACAATCAAAACTTTTAGCAAAATCAATGAACTTGAACTGAAGTAAAGAAACTTATTAAAGCTAAAGAGGTGGTTAAACCTTGTCAAAGGTATGACGTACTCACACAAGAGGTTGACTCTTTGTAACCTTTCTAAACTGCAAGACGAAGCAATAAGTTTTTAAAAAATTCAAGAAGAGTGTGTTGTTTTGGACGATATGTTAAGGTGTCAAATATTGTCCCAAGATAAGGAAGGTCTTAGATTTTCAAGAAAATAAGAAAACTACTTCCGTAAGTCTAAGCAAGCCAATAACGTTTGTAAAAAAGGGACGAAACAAAGAATCGGAAAAATCAGAATTTGATGCGTTGATTGACGCGCCACTAGTGCACCAGAAGTCTGATCAAAAAACAAAATTTTTAAATGGTTTCTTTAAACCCACTGGTCCTTAAACTCATTTCGCAAACACTCGAGGTACCCAAACACCCATTACAAGAGTTAAAACCACAAAATAAGGATATCATCTGGCTTCATGTAATGGGCTCGGATACACTCAAACTCGAGTCGATCATAGACCTATATTACCCACATCTAGTATGAAATATGCAAACTTATATAACCAAAGACCTTCTTTTCAAAATAACTGATCTTCATCAAGAAGAATCTTTTTCAATAATCAAAGGTCTTTCACCACATTAACATAACACCTTCAAAAGGAGAAAAACTGATACCCAAATCATGGATTCTCAAGACTAAAAACACCTCGAAGTGTTGGACCAAACTTTCAAAACCATATTGATTTTCAAAACAATCCTCTGTTTGCGTTCTTGAGGTGCGATCTACATAAACTATGTGTATTTCTTCAAGAGTGACCCAAGAATGGTTAACTTGGGCATAACATTTGCTAACCACAACGAACCCAAGTACCAATGGGTACCAAGACCTTGAATTTTTATTTGCTTGTAGGTTTGCCTCAAATGTGATCTACGACTAGACGATTGGATTATGGATAATGGTTGCACTAAACACATGATCGAGAATAGATGATTGTTTACTATGTACAAGGAGTATGATGGTGGACATGTTGTATGTGGGAGCAACCTAAAAGGCAAGTTCATCGGTAGAGGTAATGTATCTCATGACTTCATCAAAATTACCAATATTGAGCATGTTTGTGGTTTAGCCTTTAACTTGAATTGCGTAGTTCAAGTATGTGATGATGATTGCGTAGTTAAGTTAACTAAAGTAGATTGTACTACCAGTAAAAATGATAAAACACTAGCTAAAGGTCATAGGAGAAATGGACTATATACATGCAAATAGGGAGATAACTCCAAACAACAAATTTGGCTTGCATCTATGGTAGATAATTCAATGCTTTGGCATAGGAGGTTAGGTCACGCCAATATGAGGATAGTTCAAAAGTTAGCTTCCAAAGAGCTAGTAAAGAACTTACCAAAGTTAAACTTTGATAGGAACTTTTATGATACGTGTGGTCTAGGGAGTCAAAGTAATGTAAATAATAGGAGTAGGAATAAAGTGTCAATTTCTAAGGTTTTCGAGTTGTTACACTTAGATTTGTTTGGTCCATCACCAATTCAAAGCTACAGAGTCAACTTCTACACTTTGAAGATTATAGATTATCACTCAAATTACATTAGGGTAGTGCTTCTTGAGTCTAAGGATAACACGTTAGGAAAATTAAAATCTTGAGCAAAAAGCTTGAAAACTTACATGATTGTTCTATTATTTAAATTGAAACCAATCATAGTAGTGATTTTAATAAATTGCAATTTGGAAGCTTTTGTGAACAACATGTAATGTCTTATAACTTTTGGACTTCTAAATCGAGTGATATTGTTGAAAGGACAAGTTTTGGTGTCATGCTTTAGATATGGCTACATAAATTTTTAATTGGTTTATATTAGAAAATTCATTAATAAAACACACTACGAAATACTAAGAAATAGGAAGTCATCATTAGAATACTTTAGGGTCTTCGGTTGTAAAGTCTTTATACTTAACACAAAGGTACATCTCACCAAGTTCGACCCAAAATTATACGAAGGTGTGTTCTTATGATACTCTCAAACTAGTAAAACATACATAGTGCTTAACAAGGAAATAATGAGGATTGAGGAATCTATTAATGTGACCTTTGGTGAGAGATTTCCCGAGCCTAAGTCATCTACTTTGGTAGAAGATGGTAGGATCAATGAACCGATAGTTCAAGATCTTAATGTGTCTCCATCATTAAAAGTTAATGTATCAAACGACAGCAATCCTAAAAGTGTCAAAGAAGAAAGAGGTCACCCTTTAGAATAAGTCATAGGTGATTTGAATGACAGGACACTTAGGTCTAAAACAAAACAAGCATAGGTTGCTCTCATGACATTTTCAAAAGTCCAAATTGCACGAGTCTAGAAAAGGGTGTTCATGGTTGACATGCACCATAGGATATTGATTTGAGAGGAAAATTTGGGGGTCTAGAAGTCGTTTGCATCACCTTTATATCAGCGCTCTTATGATATGTTCTAGGACTTATGTGAAAGACAGGGAAGTGGTGCAACATTGTTATATTACGAGATGGAGGATATGTATTAATGCATTATTCAACATATGGTTGATATCATCTCGGATTTTACATGTCAAACTTATGTGCTATGAACAAGAAATTTGCTCTACATCTTGTTAATCTTATGGTATCCATCACCTGGTAAACTCACAACATTGCATGTTTTGTCACACTTGGTAGATTATGAAAGATTGATTAGACAAATTTAAAGACAAAACAACACTTAGGATCATAACTCATACTTGTGTTGAAATGATGTGTTTGTGTCTACTTGTTTATTTTATATGTCAATTTCATGCTATGTGTGTTAGGTTAGAGAAGAAAAGTACAAACTTGTCACTAAGCTAAAGAGAATTCTCATTAATTAAATTTGGTATGGTATTGTATAAAATACCCAAAGAATAAACATGATAATATAGAACTCTTATCCAAATTTCTATGAACTTAACTTACCATACACTTTGGTAGTTAAAGATTATTAATGTTGACACAACACATTGAACCATAATTCTGAGATATTATACATTGCAACACATGGTGCTTGTATAATGGATAATGTATTCTTATATGTGTAAATTAACCAAAAAGGATTTAAATACACATCAAAGTAGGTTTAATAACTAGGACAGCTCATCCGAGATCCTAAGTATTTTCCTTTCAATGCATTGAAAGTAAAGTTATCACTTCCAAAAAACCAAAATGATGATCAATAGTCTCTACACAACCAACTACAATTGGAAGTATCATGCATGGCTTGAAAAATCTTGGTGCATGTGTGCATAATTTTAGGAACTAAATTGTGTAACTTGATCATCCAATTCTTATTAAACTCAAACTAAACACTCAAATCATAAGAGCATAATTATCTTCCTAACACTTTGCTTTTCTGCTTACAAAAAAATACCTACTTCAATCAACAAGGAATCAAGGTACTAAATCTTATAATCCAAGAGTCATTAACCAATTTATAATTCATACCTAACTCCTTAATGCACCATTCTAAATGGAAATTAGATCAAAGCATCATCATCGTCACTCTTAGTTGTCAATCACTACTTCTTTTAAAAAATGGCTACTAGATATTTCATGAAGCGTGTTAATTGTGATAACTCTACCAATGCCTATGAACCATTTAAAAGCCGTGACTACCTTGAAGGTCGTCATTGTGACAAAAACTTCCTTTACGTAACTAGTTTGAAACAACCTTTCACCCGCTCTAAATGCTTCTCAGTTGTCAATAATGTTGGGATTTATTGATTTGATGATACAAAAGGATCAAGATCGACATCATGGAATTCTAGAAGATGGAGGATTCTAAAAGACTTGCTTAAAAAGATAAAGATCAAGATTAAGAAAGATTTAGTTTCCTAATACAATTAGATTTCCTTTATAAGTCTAGATGGACTCTATATATAAAGAGATCCCTAGACATTGTTTATGTGTGTGTTTTTAATCATGTTTTAGGAAAACACCAACGATCTCACCACTTGAGATCATTTTAGCCCTAAGATCAAAGGTGTCTTTGATCCCTGTTATAGTTAGGTAACACGTTTCATCATGATCAAATAGAATTGGGGGTTGTATGAATGTAAAACCTTGTAAATAACATTGTTCTTTGTTTAAATTCCGATGCGCATCAACAAACTTTGTTATTATAGATCCTAGATGAGTTCTAAACGATCTTCATAGTACCAAGCTCAGCCAACCGAGAAGCACCTAAAGGAGGTTAAAAGGATCTTTCGTTATCTCTGAGGAACTGTCAATATGGGTCTCTGGTATACGAAGGATTCTGGTTTTGAACTAACTAGATTTTTAGATGCTGATTATGTCGTATGTCGAGACTCCTTTAAGAGTACTTCTGGTAGAACTCAATTCTTAGGCAAAAAGCTAGTGGGTTAGTCCTCGAAAAAGAAAGATTGTATGGCATTGTCAACCGGGGAAGCAGAATATGTGTCTCTATCCGCTTGTTGTGCCTAAGTCATTTGGATGCGGACACAGTTAACGGATTATGGCTTTCAGTTTAACAAGATTCCTATCTATTGTGATTCTAAGTCAGCCATAGCCATATCGTGCAACCCGGTCCCACACTCAAGAACCAAACACATCGCAGTCCGCTACCATTTCATAAAGGAGCATATGGAAAAGGGTACGATTGAACTGTATTTTGTCAAGACTGATTACCAATTGGCCGACCTTTTTACCAAAGCCTTTCCAGTGGATATGTTTAACTATTTGGTGCGTCGCCTTGGTATGCGCAGTTTGTCTCCACAGGAGCTTGAATGTCTTGTAAAATCACAGTAATTCTCTGTATATATATTTATCAGAAAAAAATATACAAAATATAAAACATATAAAAGCAAAATACAAAATCAAAATATTTAAAAAATACCAAAAATAATCTTTTCTGACATCTCTCTCGACAATTGATAACATTTACGCACCTAGAAATGTTGATTAATATTAACACGGGTGTATAAATGAAGTTCGAGCGAGAGTTTTTAAAAGTTTTTCAAAACATGTCTTTTCAAACTTTCTCTACGACTTCTAAGTAAATGTCAACTTAGGACTCGGACTCCAAAGAAAGGAAAATATTCATTTATGTACATTTTCCTAAACAACGAGAAGTTCACCTCTTCTCGGTCTTGAGCAAAGTCATATAAACATTCAACGCTTTGAATGCTCAAGAGAAGTTCTAAGAAAATGATACTTCATAAGACAAATTAAAAATTATTTTCCTGTTGAGCATAATTTTTTAAGATATTTTCATCAAAAAAAATGTTCAAAATCTTTCAAAATTATGTGCTCAACAAACTCCCTCTTCAAATTTTCACTCTAATATATTATTGAGGGGAGTATAAATGTTAATATTTGTTCTTTCGGCATGCTTTCCTGTTCTCCTATTCTTTGGTTAGTCTAAAAGTGGTTCAACGTACATTCACTTGTATTTTAATTCACTTGTTAATTCAAAAATTGTCAACACATATGCAATTTTTGAGAGGGAGAATAGTGATTAAAATGTGATCAATATTGCTTAATAATGGATAAGATCTTCAATCTATAAGTGCGTTCCTAAACCTCGCATTTTGCTAACTCTTTCAAATATGTGCATAATGTGTAGGGGGAGTTTTTTTGTAACTCTGTAACTCTCATGTGTATCAAATGAATTTTCTCCAGACCACGTTGAGTGATTTATCATCAATGGTTTTATGGATCTTCATGCAATATCTCAAAGACCGACCATCTGTAATTTGTTAGGGAGTTACAGCAGTTAAGGTTAGGTATATTCGTTCCATGATCCAGCCAGAACCGGAGGGATCTACCCAGGAACACTCCATTAGATAGAGTAGAAGTCCTAGGTATGATTGAAAAAAAGGAGTAAAGTGAGAATAAGGGAATAGTGCCGACTGAGATGGAGCTAGTGCTGGAATAATCCCAACAAGGTTCTAGTCAATGATTCCTCCGGTTAGCACTGAAAGGGGTTTGAAAGATGCAAAAGAATTGTAAAGGAAAAGGGTAAAAAGAAAGAAGCCCTCCATACAACCTTAGGCCAGAAACCTGGCCCATCAAAGATATGCTCCAAAAGAGGAGGAGCAATCCCAAATAAATCAATGTAGTAGTCATCACCAAATCCTTCATAAGGGTCCATCTAGTCAATACAATATATAAATTAGTGATAAAAAAGTACTGTTAATAATATTTATAAAAAAAAGTTCATATGCAATCAAACCATGTACTCGTACTTGGTTCTTCAAACACACTTAGAATAACATTAAGTTGAAGAAAGTTGTCACCTTTACTTGGTTCTTCAGTGTTGATGAAACCCTAGAATTTGGAGCTGCCGATTTTCTCCAAGACAAAATAAAATGGAGAGAGCTATAAGGTGTCTGAAAGGGACCAGAAATGTAACTTAAAAGGGGTATAGTTTAAAAATTCTTAAAAGCGTAGAAAGTTTTTATAGACACGAATGTAGGGCATGTTTGGTACACAAGATTGTCAAGAGATTATGCTTATTTTTAAAAAAAATAAGCTACTTAAAATATAAGCTTCGTTTGGTAGACAAAATTAAAATCTCTTAAAATCAAATACTACTTCATGCAGCTTATAAAAATCATCTCTTTTCAAATGCTACTTCATGCAGCTTGAATTACTTTTCAGTTCTTATTTTATTATTACAATAACTTTTGAATAATTTTAAGCAATAACAAGTTAACTCATATAAAAACTATTTTGACAATACAAATGCAATAGCTGATATATTATGAAGATATGAGATTAAAGTACCTGACAATGTTCCTTAATCGCAATTTATTTTAAACATAAAATCATTTACATCATGTTAAGAAAGTTTTGTTCTATAAGAAGACACCTTATAAGTTTTTTTGAGCACTTGCTTGAATGTATAGTATATTTGTACCACACAAGTAGAAGATACAAATAAAATAGTACTTGTATAGATAAAGAAGACCTAAATGTTCATGTGGGGTAACTTTGAAGCGTATTATTATTATTATTATTATTATTATTATTATTATTATTATAACATTACTTAATTAAAATAATAAGGATTAAACATTACTTTATTATTATTATTATTATTATTATTATTATTATTATTATTATTATTATTATTTTTAATAAAAACATCACTTCATTAGAATAATAGGAGTTACAACAAATTTGAGAAATTCACTTTAATAATAAACATCACTTTATTATTATTATTATTATTATTATTATTATTATTATTATTATTTATATAATTTATTATTTTTTTTTCTTTATTTTCTTTTCGCACTAGTAACCAGGTTGTAGGGTGATCGAATCCTACAATTATATAATAAACAAGATTTAAAAGAAATTCAATATTTAATTTGGTGACTAAAAAGACAAATGGACATATTTAATTTGGTGACTAACAAGATTTAAAAGAAATTATACATCATCACAACCAACGTCATGTTCTTAATCACTTTAAATCTTTTGATCTCCTCTTGGATTAATCTTCACCGCAACAAACACAAACTCATGTTATTTGGTCGATATACTACCCACATTTGAGCAAACAAATGGTCTGCTCTTAAGCTTGTTACCACATCACCTATGTTGCCTATTAACTGTAGTTTTAGACTAAAGCACCAATTCAGGACCATAAATTGTGGTATACACGAAGGAAAACAAATGTATGTACTCCATTCAAAAGACAAAACTGATGAGGTGTACTTTTATATACTTTTTCGGGGTCATGCAATTATGTCTAAAATATGCGCTTAATCGTTTCTTTTTGCATTTTTAGCACTTGAAAGGCATTTGGAGGAAATACACGTGACTTGGGATCAATTTTGGAAGAAACCAAACAAGATGGAAAATGGACACAAACGAAGGCTTGAAGAATCTGTCACAGATGGTGGAGACGATGTCTGAATATGCTGTGACGCCGTCAGAAGCTCATAACGACGGCGTCTGAAGAATTAGTGACGGTGTCTGGATCAACCGTAAAAAATGAAGCCCTAGAAACCCTAGCGTGGCGCCGGCGTCTGGAATTATTGCGACGTTGTTGCGGTCTGTTTCATATACATACAAACTCAATTTCATGTTTTTCATATACATTATTAGAGAGATTTTGGGTTAGAGTTCGTGGGAAGTCGACTTGTAGCAGACTTGGGGAGTATTTTATGGTTTCCCAACCCTTCTATATCATCCCCAATTTCTTGTTTCAATATAGTGTAGTCCTTTTATCCTTTATCTTTCAATATGTCTTATTGTTTGATTGATATTTGTGCTTCCTTTATCTTAAACATGCTAGGCATGATCTCTTGAGTGTTTGTTTACGATTGCATGTGAATTGGTTTGCGAAATGGTTTGTCTATATAGATCTTACCTTTATTGCTCTCTTTGTGGATGTATGTGCAGATGATAAAACTCTAGGAAACCTTAAGTGTATCGAAAGATCTAGACGCATGATGTGTATATAAAGGATTTCCATAGTTACATCAAGTCTTCATACTACCTTAACCATACTGTGGATGATCCCTATCTTAAGTATTCTCTAAATGCGTGTATATATTCTATAGGGGTTCATGTAAATAGTCTCAGACTACCTTGCATTGTGAGTTCCCTATCAGTTTATCATGTAGACGACGTTTTCCGTTGTAAATCGTCATGGCTTCGTCACAAATAACTACATATTACATCCACAAGTGTGACAAGGCCAATAAAGTTTCTGAGAAAAGCTTACCAAGATCACCCATGATTAAGTAAACACTTACTCTTATCTTACACTAATTCTTATCATTCAATTAATTTAATTAATAATACAATTATTTTTAAAAACCCAAACCTCTTCAAAACCCGAGATTTTACTTTCTTTTCCAATAAAATAAAAAAATACACACTAAATAAATCTTTTCTTCACTCCATTATGATCATTGTTACATCTAATCGGACTTTCACAAGCTTAACTCCCCTTATGAAAACGATAACAACCCTCATGTCTCGCCTATACTACAATACAACGGTTAGGTACACTGCTTAGGGAGTTGTAAAACTAAAGTGGGAGTTTCCAACCCTCATCAAAGTTTTTGGCGCCGCTGAGTGGGGAATAACGTAGGTTTCGAATTTTATTTATCTTAGATCTACTTGCTTGAATCCTTTCAAGTGAGATTTTTATTTTCTTTTTATTAGCTTTCTTGTAGTCTATCTTTTCTTTGTGTCATTTGTTTTGTAAATCTTTTTGTAACATCCGGAAATTTTCGGAATTTTAAAAGACTATTTTAATCTTTGACTTTTCGAGTCTGACTTGACTTTTTGACTTTTGGTCTTTTATTGTCACACAAAAGCGATTACCGCGTAACCGGTAAAATTTTCGAAACATATTTTAAATAATAAATCATGTTTATTATCACATCTCTCATGTGCAAAGTTATTGTTAACTTATTCGACTTGAAAACAAAAAAAGATATATATTATCCCTAAGTTTATTTATAAAAAACGAGCAGCTAAATCACGTTTTCATTATTCGGACTCTAAAGCAATTTGATGTAAAACAACATTCCTGACAACTTTTTAGTTTTGACCGAGACCCGGAAACAGTCAGAAGGTGACTGAAATGCCCTCGCAAAATTTTGAACAGCACAACAAAACGCGTACCGGCACAAAAATAATTAAATTATGTTTAATTATCACTATTTATTTAATAAAAATATTAAATAAAATCATTTAACATTTTATTCAAAAGCGTTTGTTGATAACGCGAATATTCGAGTAAAATATCATTTTACGGACAAAGTTTATCGGAAATATACAAATAAATAATAAACGTTTTTAATAAATTTTATAAAACGTTTATGAAAACTTGTCGTGTAAATACTCATTTTTATTTGAAAAATGATTTGGAAAACAATGGCGCAAGTTTCGTGACTCGAATCGACCGTTAACTAGTTCGAACGAGTCCCGAACCGCTTTTTATCAAAACTACATTAAAAAGTTACACAATGAACCCCCATCTATTTGAGACATGTCACTTTTAATTATAACTTTTAAATATATATATAAAAGTTATATCTTTTATTTTCATTTCATCAAAAATGAAACACACACATGTCCCTCCTCTCTCCCTCCCATTTTCCGGCCACCACCCTGCCGCCACCTTTTCCGGCCAACCACCGCCGGAAAACTTTTCCGGCGAGTCCAAAAGTGTTTCTCGTCGCCCGATCTACCCGATCCCCATATCCACGCGCCTCCACCGCCACGCACCACCCCTACCACCACACCACAGCCGCCACAAGGGTGCGTGTGGTTTTCTCAGCCGCACCAAATAAAAGGGTGCGTTTGTTATTTTTAACCAACCCCGAAAGGGTGCGTTTGGCAGTCACGGCACCGCAAGGGTGCGTTTGATTTGTTTATCACCCAACCAAGGGGGTGCGTTCGGTTTGTATGGAAGCACCGAGAGGGTGTGGTTTGGCCTTATAAAACCACCTCATGGGTGCGTTGGGTTTGGCATGGCAGCCACCGCCACCTCATAGGTGTGTTGGGTTTGGCATGGCAGCCACTACCACCTCATGGGTGCGTTGGGTTTTGTAGTCATGCCCCGAAAAGGGTGCGTTTGGTTCGCTCAGTCCCGAAAAGGGTGCATTCGGTTGGCAGTAAACCACCATTATGGTGTGTTTGATTTTATATAGAATCAAGCGAGTGCGTTTGGTTGGATGTAAACAGCCATAGGATGCGTTTAGTTTGATGTAGGCACGGAATGGGTGCGTTTGGGGTTTAGTAGCCGCGGATTAGGGTGCGTTTGGCTTTCTTATTAGCACCTAGGGGTGCGTTTGATATTAAAAACAACATAAGGGTGCGTTTGGTCGTGAGTTTAACAGCCGAAGAGGGCTGTTTGGTTTATGGCTGCCCAACAAGGGGCGTTCGGAACTGGGTTTTAGGCAAAAGGAGGTGTTTGGTTTGGCCGATTTGCCAAATGGGTGCGTTTGGTTTAGCTCAAAGATCAACACGGGTTCGTTTGGTATATATAACCTTAACTAATAAAAATATACCAAGATTTGATATAAATATTAAAATCGGACCGGTGGTTAATTGGTTAAATAAATGTGACTAATTATTATTTTTCGGATACATTATATCAGACTGGTGACGAGTTTAAAATACTATGATTCGTAACGAAATTACAATATGGAAATAATGTTTATTAAACTATAATAAATAAACACACTTGAATTGTTAGAATGTATTCTATTAAATTAAATTGGGAAAGTTAATTTACAACAAAGTCTTTCGACTTGGGATCGTTTTATAAACAGAAAGGTCATGAAGAAATTTTATATAAAATTTCGTTATTTAGTAGTGTTTTACTAAAACTTCTATCATTTTAGAAACCCGATAATAGGGACTAAGTTATATTTTAAAGATATATTAAATTATAACTGTACAATAAACCGACGACGAACGAAAACTATACTTTTACAAATGAGGTAACGATTTTAGCCACTATCCGTCGATAAGACGAAAGATTAATTTATAAAATATTATTTTATAAATTCCTGACTAGAAGGTAAGATCATAACTTTTTTAAAATCTTTACAAACATCGTTTACATGATTCGTAACTTTAAAACGTGCGTTCACTTTTATACGAGAATTATTATTAAGTAAATTGGTGATTTCCCGAACGCGTGTTGAAACGTTTTGTTTCAATTATTTTCTCGCAATTCTTATATAATACTTGCAAAGTATTATATACCGCGATTATTTATTTAATTGGTTTCTTTTGTTATATAATTCACGGTATGAATTATATATTTGGTTTATTTTTCATATGTAATATATATACATAATATATTACATACTTTGCGTTCACTTTTCAAATTATTTATTTAACCAACCACCAAACTGATGCAGTCTCCGGCGAAACATGAAAGTTGTTCGTAATGACGTTTTACTTTGCCGCGAGGATTGTCAGTTTTAAAATTAAGACATAGCGGGTCAAAACTAAAGGTCGATTGATCTATTATTTCAATTAATTATATTTAAGACCACTGTTCGGTTCTAAAAACGGAAGGTCTAAAAATAGTAACTTTCGGTAAATATTCGACATAAACTTAGATGGACGAAAATAGTATAAAATCATATAATATACTAAGGGTTAAGGATAAAAGACGCGCAAGTGGATTTTCTCATCACCGTATATATGTATGTATACATATTAAAAAGATGTATGAATTTCGTCTTAACGAGTACGCATTGTTGACGATTTAATACTTGTATTGATAATAGAAGCGACATAATTAAAAGGTCTATAGGCCGTAGATCGTTGCAAATTCGGTTGATGAATTATTTTGGATTATTTGATCGTGGTCTTTGATCAAGGTGAGTTATATACCCCATGTTTTACTTGGTTTTTTACAAAAATTTATTGGGGTGAAGAACATGCTTGTTTACAAATGCATTACAGATTGTTTACAAATTTCAAGGAAATCAACGAGATTATTTTTCAAACGACACATTTAGAGGTCATTCTCTTGTATCTAGCGTTGTGTATTATGAAGTAACTCCCACAGACATACTTCCACTGCGACACGCATTTTTGGGGGTGTTACAACTGCGGTCTCGAATAGATATACCAAGCCAAGTTTTAAAGTCTACTACATCACCGGCACACTCATATTTTTGTGGAATTTGGGTAAACATTTGTAAACGAATAGGGTTAAATCCTTACAATATCTAACAAGGGTTATTGTGTACGAGTTATGTATCAAGTAATTTCACAAAAGTATGTTTGAATTTTTTTTAAATTTAAGCATAATTTAAGCATTTTAGTGTGAAAATTAGGACAAGTAAACATTCTAATTCCATCCCCCCACTTGAATTATACAACGTCCTTGTTGTATAGATAAAACATTAAATACGGGAATTAAAAAGAATTAGAATGAGAAACTCCCCTGATATTTGCTCGGTAGATTCTCCATGTTGGGTTTATTAGCAAGAATTTATGTTGAACAACCGCCTTCAAGTTTCAAGACTCCAAACTTTAAGATCTCCAGATTAGTAAATTTTCCACCAATATTCGTTGATATTTCTTTCACGGGGTCCTGTGTAAAACATAGGAAAAAAACCGTGTATTCCTATCTTGGTACCTATGGTTAATTTAAACTAAACTAAACAAACTAAATACGGGGCAGTCTTGGTGAATACGCCGTATCATGTGCATGAATACGCCGTATTTCCAAAACTGACAATAATGTTTTTAAAGTGCATAAAAAGTAAAGATTGATAATGTACAGACAATCAATACACCGTATGGTATGGAGCGGATACGCCGTATTGATGTCTGGGAAGACAGACTTGATAAAAATAAATAATAATCCGGGTTATCTCCTGGGAAGCACTTTTGTTTACAACGAAGTCTTTAAGTTAGACTTTTCTTCAGCTTCCCTTCACTCCATCTCATGCATGCTAATGTCCCGCGTATGAGCCATTCTTCCATCTTCGCATATCGAATGTAATCGGGTCCTAAGTTCAATACTCCTTTGTAGAACCCCTTTAACTTTTGGTATGCATGCGAGATTCCATTCATCTCATCTTTCTCACTTACCTTCAGTAATGGTGGGATTTTGTTGCATTGCTCATTAGTATGGTGTTTAAACCTCGGATGTGATCGCACCATTTGGTAAGTTACTTCATCATCACCATTGTAAACGGTAATTATCCCTTTGAACCGTTTTGTTTTAATTCCAACTTCTCTAAAAAACGGCACCAAAAATAACATCGCCCATTCCTTTATCACGATAATCATCCATATTTTCTAAAACTGCAAAATCCGTCACAACAGAAAAGGTTCCAACAAAAATAGGCACATTCATTAAAGCTCCTATAACATTATTCCCTTTGTACACCATCTTTTCTTTCATTATAGAATTATGAAACTTTTTGGACATCACATTGACATACAATAATAGGAAAAAGTTAGCGTGCGTAAATTCAAATCCTATCATGCAAGAAAATTTTAATTTGTAAGCACAATCTATATGGATCTTGTTATCATAGTCGCAATAACTTAGGTAATCATCAATTCCAGCATCAAGTTCATCATCCCTAGTTCTAAATTCCTCAATTACTTCACTTTCGTCAATGGTGGGCATTAAATCATCACCTTGATTTCTCCTAAACTCAAATGGTTCATTTAGATCATTTAATTTAATGTAATCCTCTAAGAAAGGGTCTAATGATCTGTTTAACACCAAAGTCTCTCCCATAAGCATAGCTTCTAAATCAAGTTCCATTCTTTCTCTTAAACTTAGCATGTAAACCCTATTAATTAAACTACTAGCAGGTATAACACTTGTGAAAATGATCCTTTCTTCCTCGACTCTTAAAGTAATCTTTTTCTTGTATACATCAATTTTAGCACGGGCGGTAGACAAAAATGGTCTTCCGAGGATCAAGAGCACTTTGATATCCTTAGGCATATCTAGAATTATAAAGTCTACTGGGAAAACAAATTTACCAATTCCTACTAGTACGTTTTCAGCTATTCCTTTTGGATATTTTACAGTCCTATCTGCTAATTCGACTGTTAACTTAGTGTGAGCTAATTCGCTTAATCATAAGTTAAGGTAGGTCGAGAGAGGCATAACACTAACGCTTGCTCCTAAGTTAACAAGGGCATTATCAAAGCAAACATTATTAATAAAGCAATGTAAAGTGAAACTCCCTGGGTCTTTCTCTTTTCTGGGTATGGAATTATCGATATGTGAAGCTTCTGAGTAAGCTTCTGAGAATTATGGTCGATATGATCCCTTCTTTTCCTCATAGTAGTAACCATTCAAACGACTTGGAAACAGAATCATCATTTGTCTTGTCTCGTACATTAGTGTACGGTTCTGTCTAGTGGATACGGCCTATTGGGAAGATCCAATACGGCGTATCGGGTATGAATCAGCTTCAATAGTAGTTGAAATCGAATTGACTTGATCTCTCAGGTTTGCTTCGGTAGAGCTAGGTAGACTTCCAAATCCTCTTTCCTGTAGTACCTTGCTCATTTAACCGATTTAGATTTCCAAAGTTTTAATAGATGCTCCTTGGTTATGAATGGAAGCATCCGTCGAAGCTCGGATTTCTTTAATCAAATTGGAGTTTTCTTCGTGTCTCTTTGCTGATTCACTCATGAATTTGCTCAGGGTATCTTCCATAGATTGCCTTCGTTCTTGGTACGAAGGATTCGAATTGTTCCTTTGATAGAATCCCGGAGCTGCTGCTCTATATCCCCCTCCTTGAAAAGGTCCACCAAATTGCATGTAGTAAGTTTCTTCTAGGGTTTTCCCTTCTTCTTTGAGCGGGCAATCTTTGGTGTAGTAGGGTCTTTTGCATTGTTCGCATCTAACTTGAGCAACATAGACTTTTTCATTCACTTTCTTGATCTCTCTTCCCAAATTTTTGAGTTGTGCTTGTATAGCTGCCAATCCGTCAGAAGTAACATAGACTTTTTCATTTACTTTCTTGATCTCTCTTCCCAGATTTTTGAGTTGTGCTTGTATAGCTGCCAATCCGTCAGAAGTTTCAGTACTTCTTGATCTAGATGTTCCATTATGCCATTTTTGAGAGTATTCAACCATTTCTTGGATGGCTATTTTTGCATCAGCAGCAGTCTTTAATGGTATTGCACCTCTTGAATCAAGAATCTGTCGAGTAGGAATTCCCAATCCATTATAGAACAAGATTACCTCCTGCATCTCTGTTGAATTGTGCTGAGGACACTTCATCAAGATTTCTTTAAATCGCTCACATGCTTGGTAGAGGTTTTCATCTAGTTCGTGCTGAAAGTTGTTGATTTCCTCCATCTTCTTTGCAGTTCGAGCAGGTGGGCAATATTTGTAGAATACAAGTAATCTTTGATATATGAACTAAGAACTAGAGAGAGAAAGAGTGGAAGGAAGGATGTATTTTCTAGTGAGAGAAAGTAAAGAACATGAAATGCATTAAGGTGAAAATGAGAATACAACCAACCAACACCCTCTCCAAGGCATGGAAAGGGTATTTATACTCCAAATGTGGCCGCCATAGGCCTTTGGGCCATATTAGCTTATAAACAACACATTGACTAACTACGGGCTTTGACTAGTTATTATTGGAAGTGACCGAGACTTTTCTTGTTCCTAACAATCTCCCACCCGCATCCATAGTCAGCTCGGTCTTGCTCATGTACTGTGTTCATAGATTTCCCCGCATTTGTTTTTTGCTTCTTCTTCCTCACGATTTTTCTTGGTCAGAAATAAATTGAGAATCAGGCGAATCTCAATTACCTCAAATTCTTAGTGTCTTGAAGTGTCTCCTAAATGATCAAAATTCTCGTTCAGGTTCTTTGTAAGGTGTGAATAGTTCGCTTGTTGAACTCCTTGTCATGCACTACCTGAAACAAGGGATAAACAATCAGTAGGATGGGCTCTTTAGGATAGAAATTTTTTTAGCACGGAAATCAAATATGAAAACTAAGGATTCTGATTCTGTTCTAGATGATCGATACGCCGTATCCAATGGAAGTGGATACGCCGTATTAATCAGTTGAATGAATACGCTGTATTGGACAGAAAGTTGGATACGCCGTATCCAATGGAAGTGGATACGCCGTATCGAGTTATCGACCAGAACAGTGTATTAGGAAAACAATTAAATACGCAAACAATTAAACTAAAAATATACAAAATATACAGAATATACAAGAATATACACTAATCTAATTAACACTACTCCTAAGGGTTAGATCTAATGTTAAAAACCAAAACATAAAATAAAAATCAAGATTAATTTTCACTCCCCGGCAACGGCGCCAAAAACTTAATGTGTCGTTGTGTGGTGTTTATTTATGATAGTTCAAGTTTTAAATTTATATTTTGCCGACTTAACCAAGAACAACCAGTTTGAACGGGCCTGTACCCGAATCGTGGTAAAATTCGTGTAAGTAGAGTGACGAAACACTGAAGCGAGGTTAAATCTCTTAATTTATTTATATTTTTGGTACTAATTCTAAGTCAACCCTAGCAATCCTATGTTAGTTCTAATCCTAATTCTAACAGGTAAAAGGGGGGGTTTCAGCCTGAGAGTCTGGCACGGGTTTGGTTGGTGACTATAATCAATTCAAGACACTTTAACCCACGCAAGCAAATTAACAGAAGATAAAAGAGCGGTCAAGCCTTATGATAGAAAACTATATTAGCCATCATTAATCCGATTAGAAGTTGGTTTGTTTATTCAGTGCAATGATTACTTATCTCAAAGAGGCATATCATTCTTAACCTTAGGCGGGACTTCATCCTAAGAAGCCCTCGGCCACCTAGACACATTAAAATTTGTCACAATTAAAGCATCCCATAAAGCATTCCCTTAATACCTGGTTTATAATCTATCTTAGGATTAAGTAATGGTGATCTTGTTAAACCCTAGCTCATAGAGACTTTACCCATTTTACTACTTAAAGGCAATTTTAACACAGTAGCCACTTTCTAACTATCCAATGAAATCAGAACATTATTTGTTTTGCATTTATCTAGATTCACCTACTAATCAACATGTTCAATATAACAAAGGTAGGTTTTTTTTCGTTAACTGTAGCCAGAAGCATAACCTTGCACGATTTATGACAATATTTGTGATCCTAAGATTCTAGATGTATAAATTACTATATGGAGAGGTATCCCGTCATCTAGATTACTTGGTCCGTATCACTAGATCCAGTTGAATGATAGGTCGCATACAAAAGCACGTAAACAAGTATAAATTGATAAACATAAACAAGCATACAACGATAAATTAAGCAATCGAGATATAAACAAAACCAAACAATCAGATCTTTATAATAATGGCTAATACCCAAAGGTATTAGCCTTCAAACATCATAATTAATACAAGAGTAATTGTTTTAGCCAAGGTAAACTAACCGAGTTAACGAATGATACCAAAAACTGAACGATTATAAAAGTATAAGAAATTACACGCTGTCTTCTATGGATTGGAATGCGTTGCAAGACCTCTTTTGCTCTTTTTCTCTTCTGAAAATTGACTTTTATGGTTTAGGTATCGAGAATATGATTTAGCACCCTTAAAACTTATTTTTGAGTTTTGTATTTATACTGTTTGGAAGTCGATTCGATACGACGTATCCAATGGGTTGGATACGGCGTATTGGGGTTTCTTAGAGTAGGGACCACGTTTGATATCTTCCAGAATATTTAAATGCCATATATCCAATACGGCATATTGGTCTTCTCTGGATACGACGTATTAGGCTTGTTTCCTTTGTGGTCTTTGGTGAGTGCAGGCACGGATACGCTGTATCTTCCTTGATAGATACGGCGTATTGGTAGTCAGGATCATTAATCTTCAAAATATCTTCGTTTAAGCTCCAGAATGCACGCCTTTTGCTAATATTCACCAAGTACTTCGTAATTACTGCAATTCTCAAATATAAACGATTAAGTAACAATTCTTTGCAATAATTATACAAAATGGGTTAATAACATGGGATAAATGATGCTATAAAATAGACGTTATTTGATGTCATCAATTATCCAAATTGGATCCATAAAACACGAGAAAATTACATATCCACCTCGTTTAATAAAGTGTTTGAAAAGTGAATAGACGACTCAACCTGTATTGGCCACTCATCGGACGTATTTTATATAGCCACACATTGAGGAATATGGGAGAAATTGATATAATGGTTCTCAATGGTGCGTTCAAGGATAAGTTTGGTTTCGTTGGCATAAATAATAACATTCTAAAATTCTTAGCCTAAATCCTGCACAACTGCAGACATGATGAAACCAAACTTTTTGCACGCATCAAAAAAAACATTCATATCGATTTCTCCCATTCTCTCATCTTCCTCATCATTTGACATATCTTAGATGGCCTATATACAAAATGAATAATTTTTTAAGTTGCTTGTATAAAGAATGAGGACGTGTGCAAGATGCAAGAAATGACAGATCAAAAATGAATACCGCGTAGACAATTGAAAAGCTACATTGAAGGAAGTTATTATCTTATTATACATTAGGCGTGCGGACGACGTTGTTTTGGTAATTAATGAGGTCGTTTCAAGTGCTATTGTGTCGTTTTGGTTAAGTGGGTTCTTAGTTGGGCTGGTTTTTCTTTTTGGGTTGTGATAAAGTTGGATTATTGGCTGTTATTTGCTGGTTCGGTTCGTTACAAACTATGCACCGGTCTTCTCGATAGAAACTAGGCAGGAGCACATACGTGGCTTCTTGAACATATACGTGTCTAGAGCCTTGGCTTGGTGTCAGATGCTCATGGTGTTAAAATGCATGCATATGTCATTTCTCTATATATTTTCTTTCATTCTTCTTTGGTTGTTTTCTCTAATTTTGGGGTCCGTTACAACCAATCTCTTTGTTACAAACTAGGCCGAAGCATGTGTCTTTTCTGGGTTTATTGTTAGTGCAAATATTACAGTCTCTTTATGCTTTGGTGATAACAAACATGTCACTTGTAATACATAACGTAAAGTACGCAAGTTACTCGTAACCACAAATCATTAAAACATACGTTCATCAACCTTTCTCGACGTCTCGAGTACGCATGCTTCAACACAGGGTTAATATGTTTGTTATGTCGCATTATGATCAAACCATCTAACAAACCATAAAGAATGTTTAAATAACATTTTGGTATCACTATGTAAAAGCTCACATAATAATTTTTAATTAGGCATAGTTTCCATTTGACGTAAATCATTCAAGGTCAAAATAATGGTACCTTAAAACTTGATTTGTGATCAAAGAAATTTTTTCATACACATTACATCTTAATGTGTACAAAACATTTTTACAAAAGTTAATTTACAAATTACTTTTGTATAAGTAAAAAATGTTTTAGTAAAATATAAATTTGAATTTGAAATTTGAATTAGACTTTTAGAAACTCAATCTTGCAAGATTATGCAAGATTTAGTTATGATTTGCAAGCAACCGCAAAAGACAAAAAAGTGAGCTGTCAGACAGGGTACGGTTCCTTTAATTGTCACAGAAGGTTCTCTTAATTCAGATGGTTCCCTTAATAATTAAGGGAACCGTCACGGAGCGTCAGAATTTTCTTTTCTTATAAATAGTGGCTCATTTGTATACTTTTTAATAACCACCTTTTGCACACATTCAAACCAGATTTTTGGTGCAATATCTAACATTTTTCATGTTCTTAAAACCACTTTTAATCCTTGATCATAATGCTTCTAACTCTCATTTGTTGTAAGCATATTTCTACTTGATGATTCATCCATGATAGCTTAGAGATCTTACCATCCTCATCTACCATAAGCATACACGTTAGAAGATCCACCACAACAAGATTAATGCTCTTGCCATCTTCATGCATTGAAGCCTTCTTGTCAAAAGAAGTTCATCCATATCAAGATTAGAATTATAAATATTTTGATCAGGCACTTATATCCATTTGATAACCATGTCTTAGATCTCACATTGAATCATCACCATACATCTTAGATTAGAGGTTAGAGGGTTTATGTGTTTAGGCCTTAAAACATAAGGTTTGTTATGTTGGGCAACAAAACATAATGGGGTTGGTTGTACCCGAAGAAGAACTCGATATTTAGCTTAGTATTAGTAAACATGTAAGCAATTTAAAGGTTTTTTATGTTGTGCCTTAAACATAACGGGTTTGGTTGTACCCGAAGAAGGACTCGACATTTAGCTTAGTGTAGGAAAATATTATAAGCGACGTTGTGAGGTTTTCTCCGCCGTGAAGGGAACTTTTTGACTAGTGAAGTAACACTCGAGTTGGGTACTTGGAGAGTGGAGTGGAGCGAAGAGATGCTCCGTGACCGAGCCACTATAAATCATCATGTCCGGTTTGCGTTTTTTACTTATCGCTTTACATTTACATTTGCATTTATCGTTTTACATTTACATTTGCATTATGTTTATATTTATGTTGCTTGTTGCTTATATTATATTGATTATGTTTGTGTCATTGCTTGGTGTCTATATGTGTTTATGTTTATATTGTTGTGACATGTTTTACTTAATGACATGTTTTACTTAATGCTCTTCACTATCTATAGCTGTTGTAGAGCTATTATTGAAACTTTTCATATTTCGTCACACTTGAGCGGTTATTTGATACGAAAGATTTAAGTTTTTAACTAAGAACATATTCACCCTTTACATTTTCCACACTTGGTACCAGAGCCTTGTCGCTCTAATTTTCAAAACAAATAGTTTTCAAAGTAGAGTATGATCCATGTATCAAATTACCAATGAAGTGAGATAAAATATGAAAAGTGTTTTGTTGCTTAATACTTACAAGTTTTGTTGCTAGATATGCTTTGTATACTAGCTTGAAGGAAAGTTTTCTTGAAAGAGTTTGTAGTTGTCGATATATGTCTTTAGCATAAATTAAGAAGAGATACGGTTTTAAAAGGAGCGTTTGAAATAAATCCTAGAGTTGTTAAAAAGTATTTTCGTAAATGTTTTTCTAACTCCTAAAAGTAGAAATAATGCTAAATATATGTTATATGTTCGTATCAAGTTTATTAAGTTTTACGCCTTTCCGTTAAGTCGCTAAACAAGTTTGTATAATAAAATGAATATGAAATAGCAGACAATTCCCTTAAAGCCCACAGACGGCTCCCTTATCTTTAAGGGAACCGTGGAACCGTCTGACAGTTTTTCAGATTTTGTTCAACTTCAAAAATTCGTAGTAAATCAACCGTTCGTCAGATTTCGATGAGCTAAAATCCAATTTTAAAGTTTCTTGAGTGTATTTCCAATTGAATTTGGTCTCATGTCTTGATTCAAAATCTACGTAAGCCAAATATGTAAAATACTACATAATGTCCAAAACGTTGAGTTTTGTTTTAACGTAAAATTTGTATTTTGCCTTTTCTTTTCGAGTCGGGCATTTCTAGTCAGTTTCTCTTTAAAAGTTAGTGTATTTATTTTTTAAAGTATTGAACTTGGTCAGTTTTTGAAATGGCGAGGTAACTAATTCATTTACAAATAAAATCAAGCTATGTATACATTGTTGTATTTCATGCACTAAATGACGATTTTTTTGTGTGTTATGCTAAATGATTATTTGTTTTTCTATGTGTCTTAATATTGATAGTAAATATTATTGAGTGTTTATCGCAATTTGTAGATTGAGCTATTTAAAACCCTTAACATAAGTGTAACAATACCATGTACGCTATTTATTCGTCATTAGTTTTCATGATTGTGCATTAATAGGACTTATGCTAGATTTCTTGCACTAAGTTGTGACATTTTTTTGCATTGCATATAGGCTAAGATCTCTCTCTCTTTACAAATATTACATCAACATCTTGTTGCGTGTAGGTTCCTTTTTAGGAATGAGAGTTTTAAAGTTTGTCAAGTATATTGAAAAATATTATCTTGCATAGCTATCTTTTAATAGTTCAAGTGTCAAAATTCGTCATCTAAATATTTCCAACGCTTTCATTTATTTTCAACTAGATGTCTAAATCTTCTCATCGACTTATCTTGCTTGACCATGAGTTGTCTAAACAAGAGAAAAGACCATATTAATACATTAGTATTTAAATAAAAGAAAATATATTTTTGAATCTTGCTTGTGCTTGCATTGATCTAACACACACACACAAAATGTTTTAAACATGTAGTACTTTACAAGAGTTGAGTGTGGTATAAAAATGGTTATGATAATTATAACTATACTCATGAAATATCAAAAACTATACATATTATACGTAATAACAAATAGTTGTTCACACATACAAAATAGTTGAAAATCTTGAAGTAGTAAGTTAACTTGTCATTATTATTAACCTCACACCTATGGTACTCTTAGGTTTAATGGAACACATTCCATAAATCTTCATTTATTTTCTTTAAAAGAGTGTATGCGAGGGTCAAGAAAGATTTCGAGTATATATCGACTCAGTTTTTAAATCATGATTGATATCATTATCGAATCTAATTGACAAGTTTTTAGGGATGGAAATGAAATAGAATTCATTATTTATCTAGCTTCAAGTTTATATCAAAATATGACAAAATATATTATCTTAAACCTACATACTCAATTACGCTCGGTTGATATAAAAATAATGACATATTTTCAAGACGAAAATAATATGCATCAGATTATAACTCACACTTGTGTTAATGATGTCATATTGAGTCTACTTGTCCAATGGTTGTGTTTCAAATATTAGACTAATATGTTTTAAAGGTGCATAAAATATGTAAGTATTAAAGATTCACAAGATCAGGAGATCAGGGAAGCTCATTGATGTGTTGTCGTATAGGTTATATTTGTTGATTACCAAGTTTTAAATTTATATTTAGCCAACTATACCTAAAACAACACTTTAACAGACAGTGTACACGATCAGATAGAGTTTCGTGGTAAGTAGGGTGTCGAACACTAAGAATGAGGTCGTTAATCTTATATTCTATCAGTATTTTAATTAATCTAATTAGACTGGTTAATTCTAATAACTTGTTAAACCTATGTTAAACCTAGTTCTAATGATAAAGGAGGATTTTCAGCCTGAGAGACTGGCACAGGTTTTATGGTGACAATAATCACCTCAATACATAATAATCACGCAAGAAGAAAATCAGAAGATAAAAGAGCGGTACAAGCCAAATGATAGAAAACTGTATTAGCCATATTAAATCCGATTAAACGCGAGTTTGTTTGTTTAGTACAATGACTGCTTATCTCGAGGCGGCATATCATTCTTTAGACTTAGGCAGGACATCATCCTAAGACCTAGATACGATGAATCCTGTCACAATTAACGCATCCACATAAAGCATCCTTTAGTTTAATTATAATATATCTTAGGGATTAAAGTAATGGTGATCTTGTTAAACTCTAGCCCATCGGGACTTTACCCACTTACTGCTTGACGGTATTTTATATACTGGTAGTTCATTGTTTAAGTCTTTACCAATGATTAAGGACATACTTGTTGATCCAAGGGTCACCTGCCAGGCCAACTAAGCTCATTATTTGTGATCCTATTGGTTCAGATATATAAAACACGATATGGAGAGCTATCCCAATATGTAGATTACTTGATAAGTATCACTAGACCCAGTTGAATAATAGGTCGCATATTTAAGCACATAGACAAGTATTAAGTGATAAACATAATTAAACAATCAACGATAAATTAAGCAATCGAGATTAAAACAAACCAAACATTAAATATTCATTAAGATAGCTAATACCCGAGGGTATTAGCCCATAACCATTGTAATTATACAAGTGTGATCAATTAACCAAGGTATACTAAACGTTTTACCGAACGATACAAAAAATTTAATGATTACAAGAGTATAGGAATTACACGGTGTCTTCTATGGAATCGTGATTGATGCTTGACCTTGGCTGCTCTTCTTCACTTCAGAAAATCAATTTTTATGTTTATGGTATAGAGAATATGATTTTGCACACTGAAAACTTGTTTTTGAGTCTTCTATTTATAGTCTCTGAAAATTAGTAGATACGCCGTATTGAGTAAGGTCAATAAGGCGTATAAGGGTGTATTCCTTGGAGTGCGCGCTACTTTCGCAATCAATCAGTTATAACTTTCCCTTATTACATTTAATGCAGGATCTTTGATTGTTTGACTAGCTAGATACGGCGTATTTAGTAAGCAGGATACGCCGTATTAGGAATTGATCATACGCGTTTTCTTGTGAAGTCCAGGCGCTGATACGCCGTATCTTCTTTCCTGGATACGGCGTATTGAGTCAGAAATAAGTATCTTCAAATATCATCGTTTAAGCTCTAAAATGTGCGCCTTTTAGCTTATCTTTACAAAACACTCCTTAATTACTGCAATTAACAACTTTAAGCAATTAAGTAACAATTCTTGTAATAATTATATAAAAGTGGGTAATTTACTTGGGATAAATGATGGTATAAAAGTAATGTTATTTGATGTCATCAAATATCCCCCACTTGAATCCTACTTGTCCTCAAGTAGACTCGAGAAATTGATCGAAAATGTATCCTAACCGAAGTTAATGATTTTTCCTTTAAGCATTTATTTTGTTTAATCACTTGTACAAAACCAAGCACCTCATGAAATATGGGAAATGAAAACACTCAGATCACTCAACTAATCTATGGTGTAACATTTAATAGGTACGCTCATTTGCTCGGTCGTGATTAGTTTTCTATCATATGCTTGGCAAGGATACACATCTCCATCACTAGAGCTAAGGAGAAACAAGTTAAAAGGTAAATTGGGTTATTATAAGGCTTAAGGTTGATAATTCTAACAATCTTTCACCAAAAGTACCACACCAACAAGGCAGCTGAATAATACTTACATGGCCGTAATGACAGAATAGACATGCATGACTCGATCACATCCTCATTAGAGTAAAACCCAAGGTTAATGATTAGGAAAGGTAAATAAATTGTTGTTATATAAAATTCACAAAACAAATAGATTAAGCCTGAACAAATAAGGTATATAGTTGCTAGCGACTTTCCTGACCGTTCCATGACAAAGACCTAGAAATATATACAAACGTCTCGATTATAGAAATGACAAAGACAACCTAAGTTGGTTCTCATAACGGTCAACTTCCCAATCATCCTAACTTATACATACTTTTACAAACAAGTGGTGATATCGGCCACTTTTATACAAAACTATACATCGTTGATTTCACCACATATCAACGAATAATCTGTAACACCCCCAAAAATATGTGTCGCAGCGGAAGTATGTCCGGGGGAGTTACTTCATGATACACATCGCTAGATACAAGAGAACGGCATTTAAATGTGTCGTTTGAAAAATAATCTCGTTGATTTCCTTGAAATTGATATAACATTTGTCCCATAATTGCATCACCATGAAAAACTTGAATGTATAGACTCCAATGCACTTCAAGTAAGCCAAGTATCTATATCACCTGAGAAAAACATGCTTAAAACGGTCAACATAAAGTTGGTGAGTTCATAGGTTAGTTTAAATATAAATGTATTTGTCTACTGTATCATCACAGTACCATGTAAAAATCCCAAAGACTTATAAAGAATGCATGACCAATTTAATGTCACTAAAATGTTTCCAGTATGTATTGCCATTTTATTCAAGGCACAGTAAATATCCATGTGAGTATAAAACAATGATTACAATTACTCTAAGTTCATGAAACCGATGCACTAATATAACAGTAAGAGTTATAACGTTCGTTTGCCCAGTGATAGCTAATCACCCGAACGGGGATTGTCAATCCCGAATAGATCTATTTTATAACATTCACGTAGACAACACGCTATAACATTCGTTTGCCCAGTGATAGCTAATCACCTGAACGGGGATTCACCCGAATAGATTTATTTCATAACATTCGCGCTCACCCTCCAAGTGATTTACAGTTCATGAAGCTGTGACGTAGACTTATATATATATACCCATCACAGGTGTCCCCTCCAAGAACACCCGGGCAGTACTGTATTGTTATCAGTTCAATCCGCTTAAGCTAATCCGTAATCATTTCAAAAGTAAAGTATGCATTCGTGATCAAAAATGAAGTCAAGTAATGTATCCCATAGCGAGCTATGTAAATGAGTATGTAAACCAATTTGTAAACAATCATGTAAATGCATTTGTAAACAAGCATGTTCTCACCCCAAAAATATATGTAAAACATGTAAAACGTGGGGCTATAAACTCACCTCGATGATGAAGAACGGTTGACAGATAGGCATCTAATATGCACAACACAAACGGAGGACGAAGCGGCTCGATCAAGTAGTTGTAGCTTAACTTATCTGCTAAGTCCTACTAGCCTAGGATAATGAATTTGGGTTTCCTGATGAATGGCTATGTCAACGCGACACGTTGATAAAGATTTAGTTTTTAAAGTTGTAATAGTTTGGTGGTTGGTTAAATAAATAAATTGAAAAAAATGACGCAACGTATGTAATATATTCTGTATATATTACATATGAAAAATAAACCCTTATATAACTCATACCGTGAATCATATAACAAAGACAAACAATCCAAAGATTAATGTGACGTATATAATGCTTTGCAAGTATTATATAATAAGTGTGAGTAAATGATTAAACCAATCAGTTTGACCCGTTTGTAAAATCACCACTTAACTAAATAAAAGTTCTTATGTAAACGTAATCGTACGTTTTAAGATTACCAATTAAATTAAACGATTTTTGTAAAGCTTTTACAATAATTATTATGTTATCTTCTAGCTGACAATTATAAAAATATAAAATAATAATTAAAAACCCTTATATTCTTCTGTTTCCTCGACGAGTCGTGGCTAAAATTGTTGTCTCATTTATAAAAGTAAAGTTTTCGTTTGTGGTCGAATTATCGTATAGTTATATTTTAGTATATTTTTAAAATATAACTTAGTCTTTTTTACCGGGTTTAAAATAATAATAGTCTTAGTGAATCATTAATAAATATAGACAATTATATAAAATTCTCATGAACCTTTCCATCCGTTATAAGACCTTTCCATATTATACAAAATCTAATGTTTTCCTCTGCTTAAATCAAACCATGATTTACAGAATACTCCGCATTTTCAATATTATATATGATATATATATATAAGTATATATATATATATATATATAATATATATATAATATATATATATAAATATATATATAATACCGATATTTATTAAATAACCTTAATGTAACATTTTCCACCATTAACTAATTAATATATCCCGTGTTATATTTATTAGTTGATTTGTATAAACCAATCTCCACCCTTTGTTAATTCTGCTACCTCAGTAACGCATAACCCTCTACGTTTTCTACATCAACCGAAAACGTACCCCTTGCTATTTCCTAAAAAAACCAAACGCAAAACACCCTTTCTGTTTTAATGGCTAAACACACGCACCCTAATCTGTTTGACCCGAAACCAAACGCACCCCTGGTGCGTTTTTAAGCAACCAAACGCACCCCATGGTTGTTTAACAGCAAAACACAGCCCTATCTCGTTTATAACAAAACCAAACACCACTTGTTTGATTTTCAAATAACCAAACCAACCCATCGTTCAAAACACAACCAACCGCACCCCGGGTCGGCTGTCCCGAAACCAAAACGCACCCTGCGTGGTGCTGTTAAGCCAAACACACCCTCTGGTTGGTGTTATGACAACCAAACAACCCTTGGCTGTTTATAAAAACAACCAAACGCACCCCAGGCGCTGAGTAACACAACAAACGCACCCTATGTGGGTGACAGTAAAACCAACGCACCCTAAATTTGCGAAACAACAAACCAAACGAACACCCCCTTGCTGTTACAACCTTAAACCGAACCCAACGCATCCTATCCGGGTGTCGACCCGAACCCGACGCACCCTTTTCAGTGTTAAAAACAAACCAAACCGCACCCTATGGCGGCTGAAACAACACTCAAACGCACCCTTGATGGTGCTATGAAAACCCAACGCACCCTCGGCTGGTGAAAAGAAACCGAACGCACCCTTGGTGCATATAAAAAAGAAAATATAAACGGACCCTCGTTGGTGGTTGATGGTGACGATGATATTGGAGGTGGTGGCGTGGTAACAACGGCTGTGGCTGCCGGAGGGGGAAGAAACGACGCGTGGCCGCGAGTGGTGGTGGGGATCGAGTAGATCCGGTGGTGAGGATTATTTTTGGTTTCGGTCGGAAAAGTTCGCCGAAAAACTTTTCCGGCGACGGCGGCATGGTGGTCGGAGGTGGCGGACCGGCGGCAGTGGTGGCCGGTTAATGAGGAGGAGGAGAGAGAGATGAGAGGTGTAATGTATGTGTTTTTGTATATATAAATGAAATAAAAGATATAAATTTTTTATATATATTAAAACTTAAAATTTAATGTGACAAGTTTTAATAGTTTGGGGTAAATTTTGTAAATATTACCCAAGGGACCAAAAGTGTAATTGTTGAGAAACTTTTATAAAATATTGGTTCGGGACTCATTTGAGCGACTTAACGGATGATTCAGAATATGAAACTTGCGCCATTGTTTTTCAAATCACTTTTCTGATAAAAATGAGTATTTACTTGATAATATTTCATAATTATTTATATAACATTTATGAAAATGTTCGTTATTTATTTAGTGACTCGGTTAAAATAAAAATGAAATTAATTATTTAATATTAAATGATTTTATTTAATATTTTTATTAAATAAATAGTGATAATTAAAAATAAATTTAATTATTCTTGTGTGTCGGTGCCCGTTGTGTGCAGTTTTCAAAACTTTGCGAGGCTGTTTTTGCCCTCTTCTGCTTGTTTTCAAGTCTCGGGTAAAACTAAAAAGTTGTCCGAAAAATCGTTTTACATCAAATTGCTTTAGGGTCCGAGTTGTGAAAATGTGGTTTAGCTGGTCGTTTTTGATAATTCAATTATGAATTAATATATATCTTTTTCGTTTTCGAATCAAATAAGTTAAAAATAACTTTGCACTCGAGGTGTGTAATAATAAATATGATTTATTGTTGGAATATGTTCCGAATTTTTTTACCAGAGACGCGGTAATCGCTTTTATGAGACGATAAAAGACTAAAAGTCAATGAGTCAAATCAGACTCGAAAAGTCAATGGCTAAAATAGTCTTTTAAAAATTCAAAAATTCTCGGATGTTACAGGATCCTCCAAGTAATTTACCGGTTTAAGTTCATCGAATCGACTATCAATCTTTCCATCTCTTTTTTGATGCATTTTCTATTTTCCATTTTTTTCAACATAACAATACGAATCTCGGTGTTATTTCACCGCCTTCACCATCATAATTCATCCAAATAATTTTTCTTTAAATACTTCATCTTCGGCACGAAACATAATTACAAAAGTAGCAAAATATACGAGCTACATACTTTTACATTCCCATTGCATTGTGCAATTTCCCGACCTAACCGGAGATAGAAAATTTCACCTTGACACAGGAAATACAAAACTTTACACAAAAGCAACTAGCAACTTTGATTAATAGGCTTAATCTACATGGTAGGCTAAGGTGTAACGAAATAAACATTTTGGCATGAATAAGACTGGAATGGCTCAACAGGTTTTTCTAGGGGATCTTACTCTTATAGTGAGAGTAAGCAAATGGTTATACGGGGGTTAACTAACCAGTGTGGTTAGTTAATATCACAACATATAGGCTTTTTGGTGTATTATAAATTTACCAGCTAAACATGTTACTCCATCTAAGTTCATAGTACTCGTCATTGTGGTCTCGAGTGATATACCAAGCCAAGTTCTAAAGTCCACTACATCACCGGCACACTCATAATATTTGTGGAATTTTTGATAAACGTTTAGAAACGGAATAGGCTTAATTCTCACAATTTTGACATTAAGGGTTATTGTGCGCGAGGTAATGTAACTAGTAATTTTTACAAAAGTTATGCTAATTTTTTTTTAATTTGGCATAATTTTAAGCATTTTGCATATTATTTGTAAAAAGAAGCACAAGTAGGCGTTCTAATTCTTCATCCCCCCACTTAAGTTATACAACGTCCTCGTTGTATAAATAAAATGTAGTATATTGGATATCATAACACAAGCATGGATGATTGGGTTGGCAAATTATCTAGAGAGAGAAAGTGAGGTTTCTAGTGAGAGAAAAACCAAATGAAAGCTTTGTGATAAAATGAACAAC
>BQNB010012002.1:0-75636 GCA_026074375.1 Tanacetum coccineum
TAATTTTTCCAACAAAAACGAGTATTCATTTGATAGTACTTCATAAATATTTTTATAACATTTATAAAAATATTTGTTAGTCATTTGGAAAACCCGGTTATGTCTTGCCCGAAAGTAAAAATACAAATAAATTTCTAACTCGTTTATTCGCGTTATCAATAAACGTTTTCGAATAAAATGATGACTAATTTATTAAATATTTTTATTTAATAAAAAGCGTTAATTAAATATAATTTAATTACTTTCTCGTTTCTAACTCTTGCGAGGGCATTTCAGTCACTTTCTGACTGTTTTCGGGTCTCGGTCAAAACTAAAAAGTTGTCAGGAATGTCGTTTTACATCAAATTGCTTTAGAGTCCGAATAGTGAAAACGTGATTTAGTGGTTCGTTTCTGATACGTCAGCTTATAAATAACATATATCTGTTTCGTTTTCGAGCCAAATAAGTTAAAAACAACTTTCCCTTGAGAGATGTAATTATAAATATGAATTATTATTTAAAATATGTTCCGAAAATTTTACCGCTTACGCGGTAATTGCTTTTATGTGACAATAAACGACCAAAAGTCAAAAATGTCAAGTCAGATTCGAAAAGTCAAAGATTAAAATAGTCCTTTAAAATTTCAAAAATTCCCGGATGTTGTCCGGGGGAGTTACTTCATAATACACAGCGCTAGATACAAGAGAACGACCTCTAAATGTGTCGTTTGAAAAGTAATCTATAGTTTGGTGGTTGGTTAAATAAATAAATTAAAAAGTGAACGAAAATATGTAATATATTCTGTATATATTACATAGGGGGGGGGTGAAAAAAAGGGGGGAGAGCGGCGGCGTAGCGGGGAAGGGGGAAACTCATACACCGTGAAGTCTATGTAACAAGACAAACAATCCAACGATTAAGGTGATGTATGTAATGCTTTGCAAGTATTATATAATAAGTGTGAGTAAATAATTAAACTAAATATTTCGACACCAATTTAATTAATAGAAAGTCTTTGTATAAAAGTAGACACATGTATCAAAGTTATGAATTAAACAACTGATGTTTGTAAAGTTTTTACAAAAGTTATGATTTTACTTTCTAGTCAGGAATTTATAAAATAATATTTTATAGATAAACCTTTCGTCTTATCGACGGATCGTGGCTAAAATCGTTACCTCATTTGTAAAAGTATAATTCTCGTTCGTTTGTCGGGTTATTGCATAATAACGAATTAAAAATCTTTAAACTATATAACTTCGTCTTTTATCGGTTTTTCTAAGATAATAAAAGTTTAGTAAAACATTACTAAATATAGAAATTTATATAAATTTCGTCATGACTTTCCCGTTTATAAAACATCTTCCATATTTATAAAATCTAATGTTTGTTCCACTTTTCAACAAACCGTGTTGCAATATCCTCGTGTTTTCAGTATATATAAATATATTTTTATATATACATATCTAAACTAAACAAAATAATTATTATTACATTTATTTAACCATTAACCACCATTTAGTCCGGTTCTTATAATATAAACTTTTTATGTTATATTTATTAGCCAATTTGTATAATCCCAAACACACCCTTATTAGTAAACTGTTAAACCAAACACTCCCTTATTCGATTTCTGCTGTCCAAAACGCACCCTTACAGCTTTGCTGTTAGACCAAACACAGCCTTATTGGTTTCCTGCTCAACCAAACACCTCTTTTGGGTGTTTCCTGCCAACCCAAACACCTCTTTATCGGTTTCTCTTAACCCAAACGCACCCGATGTGGTGTTATAATAACATAACCAAGACCAAAACCTGTTGGTGATTACCAACAACCAAAACGTTTGCCATTATAAAACCAAACCCGCACACTAATACGCTGGTGCAAACCACAACACCAACGCACCGTTGCGGTGCGAAACCAAACGGAACCGCTGCGGTGCAAATCGAACGCACCCTTAGTGGTGGTCGGTTAGACCACCGAAGCAAACACCCCTTTTGGGGGCTGACAGAAAAACCGACGCCCTTGTGGCTGTTTATATCAAAACCAAACGCACCCCTGGTGCGAAATATCAAACCCGACGCACCCTCGTAACGCACCCCCTTAGTGCCGGATAACAAACCGAAGACGCGTAAGTGATTATGTTCATCCCTAGGAAGTTGGACGCCTAAGATGGATTAAAGGGTACAAAGATGTGACAATCTTTAGTTATATGTGCTAAGACGGTACTTAACCTAGCATCCTTTGGGTAATAGTACATGGTTTGATTGGGTTTATTTGTTTTATGCATGGTTTAGCCGTATATAATTGGCCTTGGTGATTTCTTGGCATAAAATTTCATAAATTTTGTATTCAGGGATCAAATGTGGGTATTGGTTTGAGTCTAGGTATTTCTGAGGTGTGTCCGAATGTATTTTATTGCGAAACGTAAACCCTTTACGTGACCAATAAAAATACAATACGCAAAGTTGATAATTGTCTTCTTAATAACTATTTATTACTTGGTGGATGTAAACTTTAATTTTATATAGTGGCCGTTTACATTAAATGATTATTTCTAGTCTACGCGATTTGTCTTAAAAGTTAAATTAAAAGTAAATGCGTATCGGACCAAAATAAATAGTGACAAATAATAGGAGTCGTAAGATGACCTGAAATTGAGAAATGTTACACAAAGCACTTCTCCACAGCAAGTTAAAGCAGCCACATACTCAGCTTCTGTTGTAGAATTTGCAACTACTGTCTGTTTCTTGCATTGCCATGATATTAATCTACTTCTAAGGAATTGACAACCTCCTATTGTAGACTTCCTATCCAAGCTTGCTCCAGCATAATCACTATCAGTGTATGCTACCAAATCAAAAGGAGAATCTTTTGGATACCAAAGGCCCAATTTTGGTTGACCTTTTAAGTACCTAAAAATCCTTTACACAACATGAAGATGTGAAACTTTTGGATTGACTTGGTATCTAGCATAGGCACATACTGCAAACATGATGTCAGGTCTTGAAGATGTAAGATACATCAATGAACCAATCATTGACCTATACATATGAACATCCACTTCTTCACCATTTTCATCTTTGAGCAAAGGATTTTGAGTTTTCATTGGTGTGCTTGCAGTCTTGACTTCTGTAAACCCAAATTTCTTTAGAATTTCACCAACATATTTATCTTGGCTAATAAATATGTCATCCTTCTTCTGCTGCACTTGTAATCCTAAAAAGAATGTAAATTCTCCCACAGAACTCATCTAAAATTTCTCATGCATCAACTTCTCAAATGCATTAAACTGCTCCTTCTTTGTTGAACCAAAGATCATATCATCCACATACACTTATACCAGCAAAATATCACCTTTGTACCTTTTGATGAATAAGGTTTTGTTAATTTTCCCTCTTTAAAACCCATTGTCCAACAGATATGTTGACAAGGTTTCATACCAGGCTCTAGGAGCTTAATGTAGTCCATACAGTGCTTTTTTAACCTTGTACACTCTATCAGGAAAGTCTGGATCTTCAAATCCTGGTGGTTGACATACATACACTTCTTCTTCAATCTTACCATAGAGAAAAGCATTTTTTACATCCATTTGAAACACCACAAAATCTTTAAATGAAGCATAAGCTAAAAATAGTCTAATTGCTTCAATTCTTGCAACATGGGCAAAGACTTCATCTTAGTCAATCCCTTCTTCTTGTGTGTACCTTTGAGCAACCAATCTTGCTTTGTTTCTTATCACAATTCCCTTTTCATCCATTTTATTCCTGAAAACCCATTTAGTACCTATAGCCCTTTTTCCATTTAGTAAATCTACTAAAGTCCAAACTTCTTGTAACTTGAATTGTAGAAGCTCTTCTAGCATAGTCTTTATCCAGCTTGGATCCCTCAATGCATGAATTACCTTTTTAGGTTCTTCTTCTGATAAAAGGCAAGCAAGCAAGCAGTTTTGAAGGTCTTTATGGTTTGTTCTTTGTTGAATAGTACTAACAAACCCATGTTCCTTCAAATTCTTTGACATATTTCTTGTTTGTGTAGCTGATTACAAATCTCCAATCACTTGATCAAGAGGATGATCTTTATGAATTCTTTTAGTTAGAATAGGACTGACTTGGATTGTTGTATCCAAGTTGTCCATGTCAGCCTCTACATCATCATCTTCATCAGTTCTTGTGAAGTCAAATATGCTATAATCTTCCAAAGTAGGCATATTTGGATCATTAGGAAGTTCAATGCTTGTTTTCCCACCAACAACATTAACTTCATTTGTGCTAGCAACATTAACATTGTTAGTGCTATTAACATTATCTTCCTTTTCTTGATCATTACTTTCACTATCTTTTCTTGGATCTTCATCAACTTTCTATCCATCATCACTTGAAGGTTTGGATCCATCATCATAAGAACTCTTTGGATCTTGGGAAAATAGTGGATCAGCAGTCCATAATGGTAGCAAAATGTAATCTTTGACAGGTCCTGTCTCCTTTCTAGCTTGACCTGCATTATCACTTGCTTTTGTACCTGCAAAACCATTAGATTGTGTACATGCAATAATTGGCTCATAATTTATTGTTCTTGTTAGTGCATCAATATCAAATAGCCAAAATGGGTCCTCTCCCTGCAACATTAGGTGTACTTTCACTAAACCTAATATGAAAGTTTTCTTCTACTATCCTTGTTCTACTATTGAATACTCTAAAGGCTTTACTATTCAAAGAGTATCCATAAAAGAAACATTCATCAGCCTTACCATCAAATTTGCCTAAGTGATTTATGGTATTGAAAAAGATAACAGGACACCTAAATGGTCTCATAAAACTTAAAGTTGGTGTTCTACCATGAAAAAGTTCATATAGAGTCTTGTTATGAGGCTTAAATACTAACACTCTATTATGTACATAGCAAGCAGTATTAATTACTTCTGCCCAAAAAGTAGTTGGCAACTTAGAATCAGCTAGCATAGTCCTAACAGCCTCAATTAGTGTCCTATTTCTCCTTGCAGCAACCTCATTTTGTTGAGGAGTTCTAGCTACACTATATTGTCTTAAAATACCCTTCATCTCACAAAACTGATTCATCTCTTTGTTTTTTAACTCAGTCCCATTGTCACATCTAATCACCTTAACCTTGTGATCTACTAGATTTTATATCCCAATTATAAAGGACTTAAGAATGCCACTAATCTCATCTTTAGTAGCTAGAAAGAAAACCCATGTAAACCTACTATAATCATCTGTGACAACTGGGCAATATATTTTATTCATAAGGCTTTTTACAAATGTTGGACCAAACAAGTCCATATGCAACAAATTTAAAGGAAGACTGATTGAGTTCTCTATTTTGGTCTTACAAGAGACTTTGTGCTGCTTTTCCTTTTGACAAGCAACACAGGTTTGATAAATTTCAAAAAGTTTGGAAGGTAAACCTCTTACAAGATTTCCCTTAACCAGTTTATTCATGGTTTTATAATTTAAGTGACCTAGACTTCTATGCCAAAGTTTAGATTCATCAGATGTGTCTTTTGCAAAAAGGCAAGTTAAACCTCTTTTAGGGACTATGTTCTTTAAATCAACACTATACATATTGTTCTTTCTAGGAACTCTAAGTAAAACTTGACTTTCATCAATTAACTTAAAGTTTAGAGATAACACAATACATTCAGTGTCATTAAAAAGAACACTATTCTTTTTATCACACATTTATGAGACACTAAAGAGATTAAATTTTAACTCTCTCACAAAATATACATTTTCAAAATCTAGATTACCAGTTTTAATGGTACATTTTCTTGTGGTTTTCCCTCCTTTGAGGTTTCCTCCAAAAGCAATATATCCTCCATCTATCTCGTCATAGTTTGTAAGATAGGACATGTTCCCTGTCATGTGCCTTGAGCATCCACTATCAATCACTCCTCTATACTGTAAATCCATTCATAGATTGCCCTGCACATTGGATAAGAAAAATAGTTTTTTTGGGGACCTAAGCCATCACTGACTTGGATCTGCCTTGTGCATCAATATAATCAAACTTCTTTAGGGTGATTGATGCACTGTTGTGTTTAGAAACATGGTATAAAACTTTAGTCTTTGGTTTCCAAACCCAACAAGCGGAGGCCTTAACAACATTAACATTATTTTCCTAAACAGTATTAACTACTGCTTCTGGCCTAGCAGTATTAACATTTTTACCCCTAACAATATTAACCCTTTGATTAATATTACTATTTTTTAAATGATGTGTTATTATTAATGGGCCTCTTAACAGTTGAATGTGTTATTTTAGAAAGATATGACATTGGTCTAGCAGCATTCATTGTTGTTTTTGTGTGAGTAGTATTAACTTGTCTAGTAGTATTAACTGCAACTGCTGTTTTTGAAATATTTTGTCTAGCAGTATTAATTGATACTAAGCCACACTTCATTAGTAGTGCTCTTGGAACCATGTTCTTTTTAGCACAGGGGTGAGTCTTTTTAGCAAAATTTTGATGATTCACCCTTTGAGCATTGTTCCAAACAGGTTTTACCATCCTTTTATTTTGAAACTATTTTTGATGGTAATTGCAATTAACTTGAAAATGATCAAAGCTTCCACACATATAACATGCCTTATTAAACATCTCAAAATTACTCCCTAGTTTTTGAGACATCATATTGTTCCAATTTCTTTGATTGCCTCTTGGAATGTGAGTGTTTTGCCTATTTTTCTCAGCTTGTTTAACAGTTTTCTCTTGTTGCTTAGGTTTGACAAACTCTATCTTAGCAATGCTAGGCTTAACTGTTTTCTTCTCAGTTTTAGGCTGAGACACATTTTCTTCCTCACTATCTGACACATATTCTTCAATAATTAGGGCATCATCATTCTTCCTAACTATCTCAGACACTTCTTCATCACACTTTCTATTTTCAACTACAGGCTTATTAACAAACTTTAGATGTATGAAATTTCCTGTGTAGGGAGGTGGAACTACATTATATTTTTCATAGCCTAAACCTTTCTTGCAATTATCAACAATCGGACACTCTATGAGCATGTCTAAACTTTTAGACGCATTTTCAAATTTATCTACATTAAATTGAATGCTATCTTTTTCTTTTTGAAGTTTTTCAAGCTTCTTCCTAAGCTCATGATTGCTAGTAAAGCAACACACGTAATAATAAAATATAATATAATATGAAAATTATCAAACTACCATTGAGGACAAAGGTAGAAAGGAAAATCTTCACAAATATATATATTATACGTATATTAACCGGGAAGTATGATTCCCGGGTCGTTATTCCCCAACGATTTATGAAATTGAGACCACGTTTGTTGTTCGGACAATGATTTGAATTGGTAACCAAGATTGATTTGATTATCTATTTCTACGAATTAAAAAACAATTAATATAAGCAAATGATAACAATTAAGCACGAAAACAAATAACGGGAAATCAAACTTTAACTAAAAACGCAAAACGGGAACCCTAAACGGCAGTTAAAAACCTTAAATTTCCCAATTTAAACCTAAAATCAATTTTTCTTTTTAAATAGACTCTAATTGACTAAAAAGTAAGTTTAAAGAAAACTAGAACAAAAACGGAGTTAAAATAAGCTTAAAACACGAAAAATGTAAACGGGAACGAATCCCGTTCTTTAAAAAATGAAATTTTGCAAATTAAACCCTACGAAAACAAAACTAATTTTCCTAGAAACTTTATGATAAAAGAAAATTTTCTAATAAAGAATTATATTTTTTTAATTATTTTTCTATTTTTTATGATTTTTTAAAGTTTTTAATAAAAATAAATGTTTAAAAATACTAAACTAACTATAAAAATTCTAAAAAAATATATAGAAAAATAGCTTGAACTAATTCGGACCTAGGAAAAATAAGCTTGATTACACAGCTTATCAAATAAGCTGTGTAATAAGCTATAACAGCTTAACAAGCTAATAAGGGAAAATGTATTCAAATATTAAACTTGGTAAACCTATAACGAAAAAGACCCCAGGGCACGATGGTAGTGATGTGTGGTGTGAGGTGTTTAAAAGGGTTGAGGATGTTGAGGTCGAGGGTTTGAGCCTTGCTCACCCTTGATTTCCATCTTCCCCTTTTTTTATTTTTGAAAACTTATAAAAGCAAAGTTGTAAAAATCCTTAAAATAAACACCTTTAATAAAAGAAACTTTTTATGAAAAGCACTAAATAAGCTGTAAAACAGCTTAAAACTTGACAGAATACACTTAACTATCTTTTTGGTCTTATAGAAAACTTTTTAAGCTACAAAACTAAATAAGCTATGACAAAGAACTATAAGCTAAATTTCCTACCTAACCCTACCCTAATAAGCTTAAAATGACAGAAATGAGCACTAGAATATAAGCCATAAGCAGAAAGTCTAAATAAGCTCTTTTGAAAGCTTTAAACCAAACAACCCCTAGGCAGACTTTGGGCTTAAGTTTAAACTAGCAAATGAGAACTTTAGACAAAATGGCTTATAGAAGCTTAAACCTAGACCTACTAGCTACTTAAAAGTGCTTTTGAAAGGGAATTTGAAACTCAATTAGGCTATTAAAAGGCTTATTGAAAAAGCTATGCAGGCAGACTACACTATTTTTTTTGGTTTTTTAGAAATTTATGAAAAGACAAAGTGCTAAATTACAGATCAAAATCAGAGGACTAAATAAGCTTTTAAACCTAAAATAAGACCTAAACTATCTATATTAGCCTATAATCTACTTGTGCACAAAATTTGAAATGCTAAAAACTATTTTATCCTACTTAAATTTTAGATTGAAATTGGTTGTTTTTGCTGTTTTTCTGCTGATGCACTTGACACCCTAGTTCAAAACCTTTTAGTGCAGGCCAAGAGACATGATTCTATGCTACTTAAAACAATTAACTAAAAGCAAGGAAGGTAAAATCAGCAGCTAAATTGACTTTGAGCTAAAAATCCTAACATAACTGAGCTAAGGTTAACAGATTCAAATTACCAACTACTAACCTATAGATAACTAAATTAAACCAAACTAAACTCTTAAATCTTAAACTTATAAACTTGGTATTGAAGTTTAAACTCAATTTAAAAGACCAATAACAGTACTAACTTCCAATTAATACTGCTATGCCAAACACCCCTTTAAAGTTTATAAAATCCATTTAAACTTATGAAAAAGAGATCTAGTGATTAAATATTCAATACCAGATATTGAACATATTATAACAACCTTAATAATCAATTATCAATAAGCAAATAAGCCAGGAACAATAAGCTACTAGTTATGCTAACTATTTTTGAGTTTTTTTATGATTTTAAAGACAAAAGTAAGAAAACTAAGATCTATACTACTAAACTCAAAAACAGATGATCATACATGTTTAATAAGCATAATAAGACAAGATTAAGCACAAATAAGCAAGAGATAAGCTGAAAATAAGCAAATCCAACTATTAAGCTAATATACTTGAAATTAAAGAAGAATTTACATAAGCCTTAGTTAAACAAAGGCAATAAAAGGCTTAAATGAGCTGTCTACAAGCTCTAGCTTATCAATGATAAGCTAGTAAAGGTCCCATAAGCTCTTCCATTGTAAGCTTATCATCCAATAGCTCAAAATCCATTTAGCAAAGGTATTTAGCTAATTTTCTTTGTTTAAGTAGATTAGATGATTTATTTGAGCTCAATTTGAGCTTAGAGACTCAAAGAGCTTGTATGAGCTTATAGGAGCTTGTGTAACATTAGATAAGAACATTTGAGAGTAATAAAAGCTTTTAAGGTAAAACAGTTTATTTAAAAACTAAGGATGCTTTCATTAATAATAAAACTGATTACAATAGTTAAAATTGAGAGTACAATAAGCTGGAAAAGTAAAATTACTTAAGCTAAAATTTTAATTAAGTATTATGAGCCGTAGGATTAGATTTTGATCACACAGATCGCCAACATGGCAATTCGTGTGTCAGATGCCTTTGTACTTCTTTTGTGAGCATTTTAATGTAAAATTCCCTTGATCCGTGTGTTTTTTCCTTTGCCAGCGTGTCAAACCTTGTGGGGATTGACCAATAGGAGTGTTTGTATGATGTTAAACCCTGCCATGTCATTCCTTTTCACTTGAATTTCATTGCCACATCACCAATTTGCATTTACCCCTTGATTGTGACTCGTGGTTAATCGGGGAAGAAGGTGAATAGTAGTAACAAAATTTCCCACTTAATTTTTCTATAAGGGGTGCGTTTGATTTATTTGACCCGGGTTATATGTTTGACTTCGGGCTTATATAAAAAGATTGGGCCATGAGTGTGTTTTGGGCTTGGGTATCAGGTTTTGGATTTGGGTTTATATAAGAGTTAACGGGTGTTAACTCTTTATATAATAAAGAGTTAACACCGTTAGGGCTTAGGGACTATTTGTGAAATTAGGTTTAAACTATGAGGGCTGTTTTGGGAGTTTTTAGGAATATTGTCATCTTGTGGTTGACTAATATTGACCAAGGGTTGAATTTTGTTGACCTTTGATAGCATTCTCCTGGCTCTTGTATTCTCTTTCCTTTCCCGAGTTCGTGTTTGTCCGGTTTTGACCGTTTTCTTGAGATTTTAGCTATATCCGTACCTACACAATCCCAAAGACAAAACAAGCAATATACAAGCATTTAAAGCATAATTTTATCTTTTTAGGGCTATTTTTGATATAAAATGGATATGTGTTTTCACACATATCAGCTCACTAATAGTTGATCATTAATTTTTTCTACATAAACAGACTCATTCTTTTTATAAAATTTAAGTATTTCTTCCACTGATTCTAAACCTGTTTTATAACCTAAAACCATCAAACTAGATTTCTTTAAATCTCTTAATAGTTAATCATTTTGAGATTTAAATAATTTAACAGTTTCCATACAAGATTTTGAACAATTTGAATCATTAGATACCTTTGAGTCAAAACTTGAAGATGAATAAGCCATGAGTTCATAATTAAGCCCTTCCTCTGCCTGATAACTCCAGTCATATCCACCAAGACCATCACATGACACCAAAGCTGTGGAAGTAGATTTTTCCACAGGCATACTCTTTCTTGAGCTTTCCTTCTTGTTGTCTTGATTTCTTGGAGCTCTGCACTCCCTAGCAAAATGTCTCCTCTTGTGGCAGTTGTAGCACTCTACTTTAGACTTATCAAAACCAGTAGTCTCATTGCCATTAATAGTAAGCTTCCTTCCTATATTATTCAAAAACCTTATAGCCCTCATGGTCAACATGGCCATTGCCATCTCAAATCCATCTCTTCTATGTCATCGAGATGGATTTGTTGCAACTCCTCATGTGCAAGTTGAGGACTATTTGGTTGACTAGCAAAGAATGAACAAATAACAGAATCACTCAAGTTATCAATATTTGTAAAGTAAGCAATATTAACTTGAGTACTAGCAGTAGTAACTCCATGAGAAACATTAACTGCTTCATTAGAGTTGCTAGTGTTGTTATTAGAAGAGGACACAAAATCCATGTTTTGTGTGCTTAAATTTGAGGTAGAGATCCCTTTAACTTCTAATTCATACACCTTGAGGTTGTTGTAGAGATCATCCATGCTCATTGTATCCAAATCAGCTTTATTCCTCCACACAACAGTATGTGTGTTCCACTCAGGTGACAAACTTCTTAATAACTTTTGATTAACATCTTCTTGTGAAATCTTTTCACCCAAAAGCTACAACTAACTCACAAGCTTTTGAAGCATATTAAAAGTTTGATAAAGCATCTCTGAGCTTGGAGCAGTGAAGTTTTCATATTGCTGCTTTAAGAGATTCCTTTAATTCTTTTTAGTAGCTTCATTCCCACCAAATCTCCTTTCATTAGCTTCCAGCAACAGCTTATCATCCTTTATAGAGTTAAACTTTAACTGATGTTCATTGGGAATGCCTATCATTCAAGTACTTCTAGCCTTCACTTCTAATCTTCTCTAAGCCTTATCTTCAGCAAATGTAATAGGCATCACCAACATGACACCTTCTACCAAATGTGTTTTTGGCAAGGTTGCACCATTCTTTATGACTTCCCATTATGAATAGTCTATCATCTGGATGTATTGTTCAATCCTCATCCTCCATAACTCAAACTCACCCAGTTTGAGCATGGGAACTTTGGATGCAGCCACTATGTGCTCAGAATCTTGATCCATATCTTCTAGCAAAGTTTTTCAAAGCAACAAGCTCTAATACCACTTGTTGGTCCCAGTAGTAGGATACTTCTTGTTGGATCTCACTTCTATAGATCGAATTCCTTAAGCTTGTTTAAGGTTTAGTTATATTATATAAATCTAACACAACTATAGTAGAAACTTTGTATGAATGTATTAAAGATTATGCGGAATCTAATCTTTAATATTAGAAGAATTCTTAATGAAACAGTAATACAAAATCATAATTTAACAAATAATAAAAGCTCCAATATTATTAAGAATAATACAAATACTCTCCTAGTATTAAGGATACAAAACCTTGAAGCTATGAATAACATTATGAATGACCCATTTTGTTTTGATACGTGATTGGTATTGATACCAATCTCTATGTCCTAGGACCTCCTTTTATACATCAAGGAGTCCTAGTTAATTTACAATATATTCCTAAGACTTAGAATATTCTCTATGATCTATTCTATAAATAACTAATACTTATCACATAAGTAATCTTGTTCTCCAAACAATCTTTATCCTTTCTTCTATCTTTATCCTTTCTCTAACAATAGAAACTCTTTCAGCAGTCTTAATCTTTAAGCAGTTATAACTTTTGTACTAGCAGCATTAACTTTTAACACCAGCAGTAGTAACTTATACACCAGCAGCATTAACTGTGTACAAGCAGTAGTAACTACTTAGAATATTTTCTTCAATCTTCACTAGCAGTACTAACTTTACACTAGTAGTACTAATATATACTAGCAATAGTAACTGTGAGCTAGCAGTACTAACTTTATACTAGCAGCACTAACTATTAGCATATTTTTCATTAAAGTTAATGAACATCACTAACTTTAGCTTAGCAACATAATACAAACCTTAGCAGCAGTAACTCTAAGATCATCAAGAAGTCTTTTAATCCCAACAGAGATGGATTTTTAGGGTTAGTGTATATGTGTGTTACGAGAATCTCTTGAAGTCCCTTTGTATTTATAGGGCTCCAAGGAGGATTCTAGAATACTTGTATGACAAGTATTTGAGTTTGACAAAAGTCAAACTACCCCCTTGTGGGTTTCGTCGCAAACAACCCTAAGGGTAGTTTGTTTGGTCTTTTGTCATTTATTAACCCTCTAATATTTATCCATGAAAATATTAAGCTTTGGGTAATAACAATTTAATCCTCTTATGAAAATAACGTCGTATTTTCATTTCCTTGTTACTCTCATTTAATTTCAAAACTCGTTTCTTATTTTCGCTTGCGCTGTTCTGTTTAGTGTGCACCGGTATGACCCTTCGCCATTTCTAAAAAGGTCAGTGGTTGAAAGATCATTGTGTGCTTACACATAATCCTTCAAACTCCCACTTGTGCAAGTCATCAACGTATAGTATCTTTCTCCGTACCAAGAGGTCACGAGCAAGACATTGAAGTACCCAACTTATAGAAACCGATTCAATACCCAATTAGTGATTTTCTTGACTTAATCAATATACTAGTTAAGTTCGAGTATATGGCTATATCCCTTCGCACTATGTCAATATTTTTAGAAAGTACTAGGTATGGATATATTAACCTTGTAATATTTCGTCCTTTCTTGTTCTCCGTAAATGATTTGCTCTCCCATAGTATCTTATAGACACACGTCATATGGCCGTACTTAACCAGAAATCATCTCACACAAGGGGCCTGGAAAAATATCTTTATCTCCTTTCTATTTCACCTAGGAGCTGCAGATTGCCCTTTTGACCTATAGATCATCCTTCATTTCCTTCTACTGAACTTGACGTTAGCACACGACATTATGCTTTCATGTAGTAACTAGAAACTAAGTTCTTATCCCCTAAAAGCAAATTCAGATGACCTAATTCCTAAAGTCATTAGGATAGTACACCACGATTAAATAACGCTATCAACATTGATCCATGTGGTTGTCTCTCGATCATGTCACTGCCCAACATTTTTATGCCTACAAAATGCATGTAAAACCCAAACCTCATTTTACACTAGCTAATTTCATTATCTCGGTATCCCACCATGACAACCAGCTAAGGACCCGTTTAGAATAAAATTTATTTCATTCATGGATTCCAAAGTACGCTAAGTAGGATATTATAGTTATTTCTTATCGAGTTTCACGAGTCTACAACATTACATCCAATCCTTGAAGATTGATTTATCTCGTATCAGAAAGTGTTGGGAGTTAAGTCAATCACTACTTTCTTTTATACTTTCTGACGATTCTCTTTGGAGAACCATGGAACATCACATCCAATAATTATTGTCTTAACTTCTAATGAATCTAAGTGAGTTTTGGTGCAAGTGATTTAGTAATACTGGATGATAGACTTAGCTAATATCGTGACCTACACAGCTTAGCATTCAACGATGCACTTCATTTTACACTTTTGCTTAGTAAAATAGAATTTCCCTTTAACAATTAAGAATAGTGACACCTTCTTACTGATTCTCCTAACTCCCTAATAATTTATCAGTAAAAGCCCCTTAAACCGTGATGTAGTTGTGTGTTCCCTAGTTTGAGACTTCTGGCTCCAAATTTTTTAAGTCACTTACCTTTTCTTAATTTATCATAAAACAACGCAAGATCATCACATCCCGAATGCCAAACTATTTTGCTCTTCATGACAATGTATGTTTGTCCAATCTTGATATCCTTCCATTTAATATTGGCAATACTAAGAATCACCTTATAGACCATGCTAGATCTATAGTTCTTGTCATGAGTACTCTTTAGTTAAAAGATCAGAATTAACTTCCCGTGTTCTCGCTTTTGTTGCTCAACTTTAAATCGAACTAACCCTTTTTCTTGTCATGTGAAGGACATGTGGATTGAGCACATTTATTTGATCTGTTGTTTAACATGTGTTAACTATTATTAATTGTTCCTCTATAAAGAATATGTTTTTCAGCTTTACTTGAACATTCAAAAGCAGCTGCAAGATTTTACTCATGGTCTAAAAACGCATTGCCCATGAGCTTGACTTAAGATCTAATATACTATTCAGTAGTATATGAACTTTACTCAATCTCTAGATTTCTAGAAATACTATCACTTGTATATCTCTTTTATAAGAAATCTTACTTGTTTAAATATCTGGGATATTAATGTATTGTAGTGGAGTTATATGCCTTGAAGTCTTTTAAGACTCGACTTCAGGCAGACATAAGATCTCTTGTAGTTGTTAATCTGGTGAAATACTTATTCTTCTCTTGTTAACTTTGAACTTCCATTATTGATGGATTGCATCAAAGTTTCCTTCCAAGTATTTCCTTCACTTCACCAGTTTCTTTTTAAAGAACCCCACAAAGTATGATCATCTTATTCATCAAACTAGATTAAGTGTTGTCTTAGTTACAGATACATTTGAGATTCCTTTAAAAAAATTCAAAAAAACCTTTTATAGCAAATTTTAAAATAGTTAGAAATACCATATATATTAAATTTCAGATGAGAATGTTAAGAGCCTAAAAGATTAAATGAGATACTTTAAAAAAAATCCCTAAACAAGCAATAATCAGTTTTAAAAGTAAAGACAAAAAGTTAAATTTATTATAAAATCCTAAATCCCAGATAGATTTATGAGTTCAGCCGTCATCTTCTGCAAACTTCCTCAACACTCTTCATCAATTGTAGCTGAAGCTGCTATCCAGCGCTCCTCTTCACTTCACATATGTTGTATATTTCAACAAGTCAGATCCTTGTTACATAAGTAACGAAGTGAGCGACAACAATATTAGTTAAGTACTAACCTGAGGTCTTAGCAGTATTCTCCTTGTCCTTTTTTTGTTGGACCATTTGGACAAGTTCTCGACCAGTGCCCTTATTTTCTGCACTTGTAGCAGGCATACCCTCTCTTGGGTTTACATCCTATGAATACTTTCTTGGAAGAGTTATTCTTCTTCCCCTTTCCTCCTCTTCTTTTCTACTTACCTCTATTCTTGTTATGATTCCTACTTGCTACACCTAGCACATCTTTCGGTTTCTGATCAATGCATCTCTCAGCAGTTTTGAGCATGTTGTGCAATTCAGCTACGGTCCCGCCCTCAACATTGTTCATGTTGTAATTAAGTATAAACTGCTTATACTCCTCGCTTAAAGAATTCAAGATGAAATCTATAGTAAGCTCGGGTACAATCGTGTGACCTAACCTTTTTTGCCGACTGATGTGCCCAATCATTTTGATTACATGCGCACTCATAGGCAAACCTTCCACTATCTTGCAGTTACTCAAGTTGACAATAGCATTGAACCTTTCGGTACGAGATTGTGCATGGAAGGCAAGCCTCAGTTGATTGATTAAATCAAATGCTCTAACGTCCATGTAATTGATTTAGATCTCAGGTGCCATGGTGGCCAACATTAGACATCCAACATCTAGCAAGTCACTGGCATGCCTCTGATAAGCATTTTCGAATGCTGTCAAGGCGTTAGCCGTGGGTGTTGGACCAATAGGATTCTCAAGGACATACCACTTTCATTCATGTTGGAGAACAATCTGAAGGTTCCTCTCCCAGTCATGTAAGTTAGGCCTAGTGAGTTTATCTTTCTTAAGAACATAGCGTAGTGACAAAGAGTTATTGTTGTTGTTATTGTTTGACATCAACTGTCCTATCATAACCCATTACGCTATGGCGTATCTACCTTGTGATAGCTTGTAGGGTAGGTGATTTACCACACTAACTATCTCCCTAAGATAACTCCTAGGCCTTAGACTTTGATTATAAATCAGGCATACTTAGTCTATTCGGCAGACTTGAGTATGATGTGGCGCAATGTCGATAACCCGCACCATAAAATCTAGTGGCACCATAATTCACTTATCTCTGCTATGGCATACGAATAATGAACTCAACAACCAACTCATCCCGCGTCAGCCATGCACCCACAAGCATCACGCAATAGCGTAGCTGACTTCAGGGTCTAAGCTAGGATAGTGTAATAGTTATGGGTGGTACACTAGTATAAGATTACCTATAGGGTACGACGTCTCAAAACTAATCAGTTTACCAGTCTTGTTTTTGTATCCAGTATTAAAATGACTTACCATTTAAATTCACTTTAAGTATGAATTATGAATGAATTCATACCACACTTTGTTTAAGTTTTAGAAAACAAATGAATTTGTAATAAAAAGTGTTTGAACTCAGGTTACCCTTCCCAGTCCTTTTAGGTAGGTTTACTAATTCATAGACTTTTAATCATCTTTTTATTACACGATCTCGCAGTCAAGGACTGGTGCTTAAGTACACTATTTCCCGTGACATTTGCAAATATGCCATGTCTTATTATGTCTTTAGATAATACCGGTTGTTAAATTATTTACCATTACCCATGCATATTAGATAATAATAAAATACATTTGACACAGCTAAGCCATTTATTAATGTCGATCCGAGGCTACTTCAGAATCAACTTGGGTAATTAAATCCTAAGAGTTAGTATGACATAAGGGAAAAAGTCTTCACCCGCATCTTTTCAGCATCGCTCGTCTTATGCTCTTGGTGGAACTACAATCCGATCTATGCTCCCAGTGGGTCTCATCCATTTTCTTCATACTTTGTAGGTTCTTCTACCGTTTGGTCCTTCTTGTGTCATATCCATCTTGTTTTATGTTTTAATTAAAGTGTGCACTACTTATAGTTATATTATAAGAGGGAATATAAATTGCCATGCAGGCCTCCCTTAACCCAAAACTTATTAGGGAAAATATAAACATATTTAAACTACATCACACCCATGTTGTTTATGTTTTATGATCTTATGGCTTAGACACTTGTCATGCATGATTAACATTAAAGGCAGGAAAATACTAATAAATAAAATAACATGTGAAAATAATTAAGCTATGGTTTGCTAGGACATATTGTATATGTGCATGTACCACATATACATCTTATTGTAATAGTACATGCAAACCACGAGTTTGACCACATTGCATATTAATGCAACATGTCATTTTTTAGGAATGACGACTCTTACCTTATTGTTTTATATTGTCGATTTAGGAAAATTTAGCTTTTAAAATTTACAAACCCTAATTAGGGTTTTTAAAACCTTTAATTTTAAAAGTGTGTGACTTAGGTTAACAAGAAGCCCTAAGTCACCATATTTATTTTTTAGAAAAATTATTATGGCATTCTAAATGAAAATTTGTTTTTCCTAAAAAAAACCTCGTTATGAATTTAAGACACAAAACCCTAGTTTCCATATTTAGGAATCAAATATTCCAATTAGGGTAAGACTGAAGCTTTCAATGAGTTTATGGAAACTACCTTATTTGATAAATAAAATTCGACCTTCTTAGGGTTTCCTGGAAGCTTGTTCTTGTATATTGTCCTCACAAATTAGGGTTTCCTTTTTTGATCCTATATACCCTTGTATCCTCATATAGTTGATACCTTTTGTTTTAAAGAAAAATATTAGTTTCAGTTTTATGTGATCAAAACAGTTAAGCCCTAATTGATTACAAGAACTAGTTTTTTGCAAATCCCATGACAACTTAAATCATGGTTTTGTTTATTTATGATCCCAGATATATAATATCCTAGAATTGATTCCATTAGGGTTTAGAAAACCCTAATTGGGTTGATCGTATACCCATGATTAAAAAAACAAACCCTAATGAAAACTTGAGTTAGGTTTTTCTTGTATTAATCAATGCCTCAAAGGTTAGAAAACCCTTGTGTATTTTGATTAAGAAAAACCTTAAACCTAATATGTCAAAACCCTCAAGAGTACGTAAACTCTTGTCTATTTCGACTAGGTCACTTGCAAAGCAAGAAAACAATAATCATAATTAAAACCCTAGTTACCAACAATTGCAAAAACCCTAAAACCCTAGTTTGTATAAATCGTACAAACATGCATAACAAAAATTAAAATTTTAATGTTTTATGACAATAAAAGTAGTTATTAAGAACCCTATCAAGGTTATATATAATTAGGGTGGCTCTGATACCATTGTAGTCTCCTCGTGGTATCTTGCATGGCTAATAAAACATGTACAACAGAAAGTAAACATAGGGTTGGCCATACGCCAGACAGACCCTAATAGCAAGATAATACCTAAATATTGATATAACCTAAAACCTAAACATGTATAAAGGATGTTTATAGAAGACTTGTTATCCTGCAAGTGTGTAAGATTCTTGATCAACGAACGCGTGAGATCCTTCTTCTTCTTGATGTTAAAAAAATTTAGGGTTTTTAGGAGGAAAACTGGACCTTTGCTTGTGTTAGGTATCCACCGGTACTGCACAGGTAGAACTAGGGCTTCGAACCTACCATAAGTTAGGTGAGAACGATATCGGGGTAACCCTAAAATCGACTAGAGTCGATTTAGGGTATTGACTAAAGTCAATCACCGATCAAAAAAGGTAAAGCCCTTTTGTTCGATCAGTTTAGAGAGGAAGAGAGGATATTTTTAGAGTTTATGTGTGTGTTATGAGAATCTCTTAAAGTCCTATTATATTTATAGGGCTCTAAGGAGGATTCTAGAATACTTGTAAGACAAGTATTTGAGTTTAACAAAAAGTCAAGCAACCCCCTTATGGGGTTTCATACCAAACCGACCTAAACAACCCTAAGGGTTATTTGTTTGGTCTTTTGTCGTTTATTACCCCTCTAGTATTTATCCATGATAAATATTAAGCTTCAGGTAATATCAGTGAAGACTAATCAAATAACATACATGAAGAGGGAAAGAGAGGTGGTTTTAGAGAGAGAGTGGTTGGATGAACATTTTAGAGAGAGAAAGAAACATAAGAAAGAAATGTATTAAGTGTGTGTGAATAATGAACAACCAACACCCTCTCTAAGGCATGAAGAGGGTATTTATACTACATAGTGGCCGGACATGAAGAGCTTGTGGGCTTTCTATGGACCTTTTGGCCAAATTAGATTTCTAACATTACTTTTGTATAACTACGGCTTTGACTAACTATTATTGGAAGTGACACAGACTTTTCGTATTCCTAGCAATCTCCCCCTAGAGGAGGTCACTCCAATTTATAAAAAAACTTAATCCTAGCATACTATGCTTTGACTTTAATCTTGAGCTTGTAGTCTTCTTTTCTTTATCTTTTTTTGTGAATATGGTGTAGTGGTCATTGACTTTAAGCTTGAGCTTTTTCCTTTAACTTGACTTGTATGTGAAAATGTGATTTCTAACACCTTGAGATCATCAATCAAGCATAATCTCGTTTTGCCATCTTGTAAGCTTTACCATCTTGTGAACTTGTGACTTTAGGACCGACATGCTCATACCTTTCTTGATTTGATTTCTTGAAAAGCTTTAATAATGCATCTTTCTTGAAGTTCTTTAACTTTAACACTTCGTCACTTCAAGAAGGATATACGGTATCAGAGTAGCGAAAGTATTGAAACATGTACTTGAGCTTTCATGTTGTCTTTATATTTGTCGGTCGGATATGAGCATGCGGCTATGAATACGTGAGTCAGCTGGAACTAGTACCTTCACCTCCATCTTTAGGTATCTTGCATTAAAATAGTTAGCAATAAAGCGTGGGGACGGATATGGCTTTGTCATTCGCCCGTGTTTTGTTGGAGTAACCTTCAAATCCATGAGGATTGGCCTATGATCAGGTATATTAAATTTAAGAAGAATCTCCTTGACAGGATTTCCAGCTAAATTATCGAATCTTTCTAACACATATGTATTAGATTCATCAAACTTAGCATGTTCTCATTACCAGAACGTCTCAAAGCAGACAGCACAATAAGAGTGAACCAACGAGTTACTATCTCACCAATTGAAATAAAAATTGATTTGAAAAATCAATCGACGTGTTACTTGCTAAAGTGGTTTTGTGACACATCAAGAGTGTTAATCATTTCAAAAATTCATCATCAACCGTCAATTTATTTCCTGGAACTAGTATGATTCACATAGAATCGCATCATCGTTTCTTTCTAGTTGTCACAAGATTGATTCGTATAGAATTGCACAAGTCACCTACCATGAGCTTGTTTGATGTTGGCTTAAGCAGGATTTCCATCTTCACTGTGAATACTTGAGTATCACTCTGATATTCTGGCAAAATCATAAGGATAATACGTAGGACTCTTTATATATTTCTCATTATTCACATTATATGAGATAACAAGCATAATTTTGACAAGTGTCCTAATGAGATTTATGGATGATCTCTTTTGGCTCTAGACTCAATAGTGCACTTTGGTTTTAGTGAACGGAGGCTGGAGCAGACTGCTACCTTTTCAATACCAACTAGCTTTGAGTGAGAAAGTTAATAGAAGTATGTGTAATCTCTGTGAGAAATGAAACATAAATCTTTTGAGAGATTCTGAGTGGCTAGGGAGGGTTGTGCATTGCATCACTGGGTCCATGATGTTAGTCTTCATTGTCAACAATCATCTTTGTGATTCTGGACAGCAGATGTATTGACCCGATTTTTGCCTAAGTGTAAGGAGGGCTTCTTTCTTTTCACCCTTTATCTTAACTTTTCTTTTTAATTCTTCAACCCCTTCATCGCTTACCGAGACTTCATAACTAGTACCTTGTTAGGTTTGTTCCATTACTAGATCCATCTCATTCGGCACTTTTCCCTTATTCTCACTTTTACTCCTTTTTTCATACCTAAGGACTACTACACTATCTAGTGGAATATCCCTGGGTAGATCCCTCCAATTCTAGCTGGATCATGGGAATGAATACCTAAACTCAACCAACACGTAACCATTTGCTCCCCCTTTATATGTGCATCGATTAATCAAAAGAGTTTAGCACATATATGGGATAGTGTACACTAGAGATCTTAAAATACACATCTTTAGCCATATATTTTAATCACATTTTCTTTCCTTATCAAAAATATTAAATCTATTGATATTTTGGATATCAATTGATTCAAATATAATTGCTTTTGGGGAAAAATGCCCAATTATTAACAAGCCGTATTAGGAACATTTTTAATTCTCCCCTCAAATTATGAGGGAATTATATGGTGTTTGAGTATGTTAATTTGAATTTTTTTGAATTTACTAAGAAATTTTTGAAAATTCATACTCAAACATTATATATGCCTAATTTTTAAGTCTACACTACACATTTATATATTCACAAGATTATAATGTACGAGGTTTGACCTGAATGATGAGAACATCATGTGATAGAATCATATGGTTCTTTGTAGTAGTCGTAGGTCTTCCCCGTAGTCTCTTTTAAGAAGTTGTCTTAGCTTCCCTCTAAATTAGCAATCCTTTCTTGAGTAGATTCAAAACTTTCTTGCAAGCCGCCTCAAGCAGTCTTGATGTAAAAGCCCAAATATACAAAGCACGCAATTAATTCAAAACCGTAACACTAATGTTAATTAAGTCCCAGATGTCCGAATTTCTCCTTTCACGATAGCAATGATATAAATTGAAACATCAAAGTCAATTAAGTCTCGGATGTCACAATTATTCCCTCTAAGTAATCGAAATAAAAACACCTAAGTCAACTAAGTCCCAAATGTACTCATTTCTTTCTTGAGAATACTGACTAACTTAAGGAATCATCATACTTATCAAACCTATGTGTACCTCTTTTGTAAACTAATTCTACTCCCTTTAAAAAAAAATAAGCTTAGTGATTAACTATTAAGGAAGCATTAATTCAATCAGTAACCAATCTCCCCACACTAGAATAAGTCTTCTGTTAACACTTCCCCCTAGTATCTTAAATGATGCATACTTGAAATCACAAGATATCTCTTTCCCTATGTAGTTGAAATAGTGCACCCGAAAGTAACAAGTTAAACACTGATTTTCTCTGCGGTTATGCCATTTGTTTTTCCGGAATGACCTAAAATGAGAATAGGGTATGAATTCTATCACGTGTACTTATTATCTTTCTTGTATATCTATTCCTTACCCCTTGCTTGTTTTGATACCTCAGAATCAGCAAAACATAGTACGTAAATATACTAGAGATCGTGTTTAAAGAATTGAAAAGCTTAAATCTATCCTGTGAAAATCGACTGAGTTTAAATTGCAAATAAGTCCCTAAAGTTTAAAATAAATGACATCTAAAGCTCTTATAGTTAATATAAATTAACTCCCCTTGAAATTGTGATCCGTCATTATCAAAAACTTCATCCGTTTATTCCGTGACTTATTTTGAAAGATCGTTTTAAAAGATTATTTCATGACACATTCTCCCTCTTAAAGAATAAGCCATTTTCTATTTAAAGATTTGTTCATTGTTTGAGTGGTTGAATTATCTTTGAACATCTTTTTGTGATTACTGAAAACACTGATTCATTATGAAGATAACTTTTTACCAATAAAAATAAGATTTCTCTTATTGTGACAAATAAATGCACTGACACGTATACTTATTGTATATAGGAAGCACGGGTTATGTTGCAAAGTAAACACAAGCCTTTATATGGTCATAAAGTAGCCCATGCCCGAGAATAAATTCCCGTTGAGAGGTCACGTTTTCTTTTTGAAATACTTGCCTTTAAGGTGATGACCGGGTTGCTATCTGAAATAATAGCAAGCCATTTTTGGCATGTTTTGAAAACTTTTGAACTTCTGCTCGAAATTCATTTATAGCCTCGTATCATTATTGAATGACATTTCTAAGACCGTAAATGTTATCGATTTTCAGAAGACATGCCATTATTACCTCTTTTTATATTTTTCTCATTTTTTAATTCTTATTTGGTTTTAAAGAATTTATATTTTTGTATTTTGTTTTTATAAAGGTTTTCTGAAAATGAACAATCTTTTTGGTTTTTATGGTGTTTAATATATGTACATATTATATACAGGATATTTGAATAGGTACCACCACTATTCTTTAGCTTCATCTGCCAATTGTTTCAGGGTCTCTGGCGTAAAACTTCGCATTCCCAGCTTGTTGATAAGAAATTCAATTCTTTCTCTGCCAAGAGCTTTAGTGAAGATGACCGCTAGCTGATACTCCGTATTGACAAAGTAAAGTTCTACTACTCCGTTCTTAACTTGCTTTTTTATGAAGTGGAATCTGATGTCAATATGTTTTGATCAAGAATGTTTAACGTTGTTGCAGCATAAGGTAATAGCGCTTTTGTTATCATGGTACATTGGAATTTTATTAAATCCAAGGCCATAGTCGGTAAGCCATTATCTAATCCAAAGGACTTGAGCACAACAGCCTGACAAGGTATATTCAGCTTCTGTATTGGATATCGCAGCGCTTTTCTGCCTTTTTGATGACCAGCTAACAAGCCTTTCTCCCAATAATTGCATACTTCTAGACGTACTTCGTCTAGTATCTTAGCAACCCGCATGATCAGAGTCTACATAAGCTGTTAGAGCAATAGAAGAATCCTTTGGATACCATAGTCCCCTATTAACGGTTCCTCTTAGGTATTTAAAGATTCTTTTTACAGCATGTAAGTGCTTTTCGGTAGGCTTTACCTGATACCAGGCACACATACATACAGCAAATGTAAGGTCTGGTCTACTGGCTGTGAGATACATAAGGGTGCCAACCATTCCATGATAGTATGTAGAGTCAACGGCTTTCCCTTATGTATCTTCATCCAGTTTGGATTTCTCCACCATGGGAGTATCCACGGGGTAACTAGATTCCATACCTTATTTTTTCAAAGATTCTAGAGCATATTTAGACTGGTTTATAAAGATGCTTCTAGGACTTTGTGAAATCTATAGTCCTAGAAAAAAATGATATTTTGCCCATCATCAACATCTTAAACTTTGAACACATTATTTTTGAAAATTTGTCACATAGTTCAGGTGTAGTAGACGCAAAGATTATATCGTCAACATAGATTTATACTAGGAGAATATCTTTGCCTTGTCTTCTGATGAACAATATGGGATCTACGATTCCTTTGGTGAATTCCTAAGAGATTAGAAACTTCAAAAATAGATCGTACCACGCGCGAGGAGCTTGTTTCAACCCATATAGAGCCTTCTTAAGCTTGTACACATGATTCGGATTGTCTTGATCCATAAACACCTGTCCAGTTGGCTGACATAAACTTCTTCACGCAGAATTTCGTTTAAGAATGCCGTCTTAACATCCATTTGGTAAACGATCATATTCATGTAAGCAGAAAATGCAAGGAAAATTCGAATAGCATCAAGTCTAGCCACTAGAGCAAAGGATTCCTCAAAATTAATTCCCTCTTCTTGACGGTAACCACGAGCAACCAAACGAGCCTTGTTCTTTAGAATTCCTCCGAATTCATCAAGTTTCACCTTATAGATCCATTTTAAAGTAATAACCATCACTTTATCTGGACGAGGAACGAGTTCCTAGACTTCAAGACATTCAAATTCATTAAGCTCCTCTTGCATTGCTTCAATCCAACATTCTTAAGTTAATGCATCTTTATAGTTCTTTGGTTCAATTGATGTGAGAAAGGCATCATAGTAACAAAATAAGGCTTGTTCATAGAGTTGGAGTCTTGTAGAAACAGGTCTTTTGAGTTCACCAATGATGTTGTCTAAAGGATGATCCTTGGTCCATTTGGTAATGTGTTCTGAGTTAGGAGCAGTAGTGTGCATAATGGTGGGAATAACATCCGAAGAAGAAGATGCCTCGGAACTGTTTTATGGAATTGGAATACTAAGGAACGGATCGTTATTCATGTGTGTAACATCTAAGTCATGATTGTGTTCTTCAACATCATTAGGAATGATAGGAGATTGAGTTTTGGGTGTTGTTTGTGAGTTACTAGGTGATGGTGCATCTTGGTCAACAATTGTTAAGGAAGGTGAACTGGTTGATGTAGCGGGTTATGGAGCAACTACTTCAGCAATTGGAGTAATAACTTCAGGGACTGGGCGATCAACACTTGATGGAGGGTTGAGTAATTCATCAAACAGTGGTTGAAACAAAAGATACCAATCAATTCTTGAAGGTGGTACAAACGGTGTTGAAGTAGGAAGGTTTGGCACAAGTCCTGAACTGATTGTTGCAGGAGTTATTTCATGAAGTGCAGGTCCTAAACTGTTGTGTTCAGAAGCCATTGCTATAAGCTCATCAAAATCTACATGAATTGTTTCAATGATTCGTCTGGTACGTCGGTTGTAAATTTGAAATGCTTTCTTTGTGGGTGCATAGCCAATGAAAATACAAATATCAGCTTTTGGTTGTAACTTTCCCAAGTTCTCGCTATCATTTGTTGGATAACAAAGTGCACCAAATACGTTGAAAAATGATAAGTCGAGAAGTTTGTCATGTAAAAGCTCATATGGTGTTGTGCCGTGACGAAGACGTATGATGGAACAATTTTGGGTGTAACATGTTGTAGCAACTGCCTCTGCCCATAAGAATAACAGAGCTTTTGCATAAATCAACATTGTGCGGGCAGCTTCAATTAGCGTACGATTAAGTCTTTCAATGATACCATTTTCCTGTGAAGAGCGAGCAATAGATGTTTCATGAGAGATTCCAACCTTGTCATAGTATCCAAGCAAAGTTTGATTAACAAATTTAGTTCCATTATCTGTTTTGATTTGTCGGACAGGTACTTTAAGCCTCACTTGGAGCATCTTGAGAAACTTGATTATGAAATCTGGAGCTTCATCTTTTGACCTTAAGCACTTTACCCATGTAAATAGAGAGTAATCATCGACAATGAAGAGGATGTACTTCTTTCCATTAACACTTGCGACACGTATTAGGCCACAAAGATCCATGTGCAAAAGATAAAGTTTTTCTTGGTTGGTGTCTTCATATTTAGGTTTGTGGGGTTTCTTCTTGATTTTGCCCATTGCACACGCAGAACACAGATGGTCCTTTTCAAACTTTAGCTTAGGGAGACCTTGAACAAGACCGTGTCTAGATAAATGGTTGATTACACCAAAGTTCAAATTAGATAGACGTTGGTGCCATAGCCAGGACTTAGTCTTTGAGGCGTTTGACAAGAGATATATAGGAGAGGACGCCATCATATCTCCAAAAGAAAGAGTATATAGATTGTTACCTCGAGATCCAGTTAATAGATCAACACCTTCTAGATTATGAATGAAGCAGGTGTGTTGACGAAAAGCAACTTCAAGGTTTGAATCACATAATTGACCAACAGAGAATAAGTTATGTCTAAGTCCTCCTATGTAGTAAACCCTTGAGATCGTAACATTCCCAATCTGATAATCACCATATCCTAATATCTTTGCCATGTGATCATTTCCAAATTTAACTGTACCTAAAAATTTATTGACGAAATTGGTGAGTTGAGAGCGATCTCCGGTCATATGCTTGGAGCAGCTAGAGTCCAAATACCAGAGAACAATTTGGACGACCTGCATTCATCAAGAGAGGAAGATGGAACATCAAAAACTATGGATCCCCAAGATTTACTGGGTTCCTTTTTGTTAGCAGATATAGATTTAATAATCTTAGGTTTGCTAACAGGAACTTTAGTTTTAGATTTCCTAGGTTTCCTTGAGTAAACCAATGTTACTACAGGCTTAGGTGTATCACTTTCTAGAGCAGTTGGTTTCCTAAATGGTACTTCAGCAGGTGTGGTTAGCCTAGTTAAATGGCACGCATTTCCTACTATAGTGAAGGTCCGACCAGTAGGTCTCTAAATGTATCCAATATTTGTGAACACTTTTCCTGTTGGTTTCCAAAGTTTTCTCTTTGAACTTTTCTTAACAGATTTAGATTTAGCACGAGCATTCACATCATTGATAAAATCAAGAACACATAAATCACGATTATCAAAAAGCATGCAACCATTACACTTAACACATAAAAGTTCAGAATTCGTATTAAGCATGGAATGCTACACATTTACAGTCCTGTTAGGTTCCATAACACAAGTCTTATTTTTCAAACTAGATTTAACTATCCTAGAGTGGGCTTCTACTTTATTCTTCAGATTACTACTAGGTGGTCGTTGAATCTTATCTTTCTTTGTATTTCTTGAAGGCTGTGATCCGCTAGCACTTTTAGACGGTTTTACTCCTGTAGAAGACAACATTGGTTTGTTAGAAACTAGGTTTGATGAAGACGTTGTTTTTGTGTTTCCTGGGGATGTGACGGGCTTAGTGAATCTAACTCTTTTGTCCTTGTTCTTTGGGGTCACAGCTACTAATTTATCACTTGAATTGTTGATGCTAGGGTAGGTTTATATGATTATAATAAGCAACTCCTGAATACGTTTAATATACTTACAAGCAGAGTCTAAGGCATTATTTAGAGGATTTTGTGACTTTTCTTGTTCAATTACTTCCCTAAGAATTGCAGCTTGATCTTGAGTATGCCTAAGGTAGTAAGAGTGAGCTGTACTATTGTTCAACAAATTAGGGGCTATTGATTCCACATCAATCTTAAGCATTTCTGGAACAATGGTGTTTTTAGTGACAACATTATCAGCTAAATCTTTTCCCTTAAGTTTCATTAATTCATTCTTTAGAGCTGTAATGACCACAACTTTTTCCTAAAGACTTGCATTTAAATTAGAGATTTCCATAGACTTTTGATTGACTTGATTAATTAAAGCATCACATTGTTCTTTTGATCGAATATGTGTTGGCTTGACTGAGTCATAAAGTTGCTTATAGGTCTATTTCAAATGTTCATTCTCAGCAATAAGCTTTGACACCCTATGATCCAATTCAATATTTATCGTTTCAATCTCTTTTATGTCCTTCTTGACCTTATCCTCATTCATATTTCCACTTAGAGATTTAATTATCTCTTTCAACTTCTTTATGACTGTGTCTTTCTCTTGGGACTGAGCTTTTAATTCATTTAATTCAAAATATTGATCAAAAGTTGGAGCACTTTGATTTGAAACAGAATTATCTCTTTGAAAAATTTCCCGATTAAGTTGAGTATCAACTTCTAAAGAGATGCAATGTTTTTCAAGAGTGGTAAAACTTCTTAACATTTTATCGTAAGTCTCTTTTTCAATGAAATCCTTTTTGTTGAGAAGCTCAGTCTCAAGTTTGAGACACTTTTCACATTCATGCACATTCACATAAGTGTTATCCACAGAAGAATTCACAATTATGTTCACTATATCTTTGCAAATGACTTGTTCCAAGATTCGTTCATTTTCATTTAAAATTTGATTCATTTTAACTTCAAACATTTTTTACTTTAATCGATGTTGTTCCACAGCCTGTTCCATTTGATGAAAGACATTTTGGACTTCAGAAAGTTCATCAATTAAATATTGATCGAATGTATTGAATAAGTCCTTTAGTGCTTTTATAAATGGAATTATTTTTGTCATACCCCCAGGCGGGGCCTGGACGGAATACGTCTCCGAGGGTGTGACGTCATAACAATCCGAACACAAGGCACGAGAGAACGACCACTAATGGACGTTTTGAAAATCATAACTCGTTGCATTATTTAAAAAAGATATTTTAACAAGCATTCAAAAAGAAATTATTAAATATTTGCGGACGCTAAGTAAAATGTACGGAGCATAATTTTGTTTTAAAAGATAGCGGAAGCGAAACTTATGTTTTCAAAAGACAACGAGTATAATAATTTGATAAGTCTTGAAATAGGGCACCATATTGTACGTAGACTCAACAAAGCACGTCAAGAAGTCCAAAGCTAATCACCTGAGAAAAACATGCTAAAAACGGTCAACATAAAGTTGAGTGAATTCATAGATTTAAGTAAAACATTTACGATGATCAAAAACGTTTAGTGAATATAGCTTCACTCAAAGTATTATGAAAAGTGTTTAATAATTGGAAATGTTCAACCAAAGTAGTGTGGACCACAAGATTTCAATGCGTATGTGACAATCTTAGCAGTTTACGATTTCACATACAAAGCACATGTGACCGTTATAACAAATACAACTTCACATGCAAGTAATTATTGTTGCACTAAGCTCATGACACCGATGCTAATAGCAACAGGCATAACATATCCTGGCCAACATAGTAAATTCAGCCCTACTTTGTGTCCCAAACCAAAGACCACACATCGACAAGACAATATGAACAATGGTTCTTTCGTTAAGTGGAACAAAGCAGAATAGGGATAATTAGTCCCAATAGATCTATTTACGCATTCGCACTTACTTAACCAATCCAATTGGTCATAGGTGACTAACGGTTCATGATAGTTCGGGCAATAGTGGTTTGTAGCAAAACTTAGACAACACATAACAGGAAACGATAACAGAAAACACTTGTGTCCAATGTAAAAGTAATCAACGTTTTCGTAAAAGCTTAAAGCACTTAAATCTATAAGTAAAAACTAGTGTGATATCAATCATGTAACGAGTTTGTAATCAACGTATAAACGAGTTTGAAATTCAGTAACGTAAACGAGTTTGTAAACGAGCATGTTTCTCACCCCAAAAGTAGTAAAGAAATGAAAAACAATAACAGCGTGGGGCTATGAACTCACCTTGATGTTGAAGAACAATTGACAGATAGGCATCTAATATGCACAACACAAACGGAAGACGAAACGACCCGATCAAGAAGATGCAGCTTAATTTATCGCTAATGTCCCAAAAGCTGAAAGGATGAAGATTTGGGTTTCTTGATGGATAATGTACGTCAACGCGACACGTTGATAAAGGAATTGGATTACAAGTTGGATGAGTTTGGTGGTTGGTTAAATAAAATAAATCGAAAAGCAACGCAAAGTGTGTAATATATTCCGTATATATTACATATGAAAAAGAAACAATTATATAATTCATATGGTGAATTATATAATAAAGACAACAACCAAAAGAATAAGTTGCAATATATAATATTTTACAAGTATTATATAAGAAACGTGAGAAAAATAATTGAAACAAAATAATTCGACCATCATAAAGCTTTTTCGGAAATTCACCAATTAAAATTAAAAAATGTTCTTTATAAAAGTAAACACACCGTTTTTAAAGTTACCATTTAGATAAATTACGTTTTTTAAAGTTTTTACAAAAGTTATGATTTTGTCTATTAGTCGAGAATTTATAAAATAATATTTTTACAAATTTGTAATTCGTTTCCTTGACAAGTTTTAGTTAAACTATTGGTCTCATTTGTAAAAGTGTAGTTTTCGTTTATTCACCGGGTTATTGTATAATTACAATTTATTAAATCTTAAAACCATTTTACTTCGTCCTTTTTATCGGGTTTCTAGAATAATACAATTATAATGGAATTTACTAAGTATAAAGTTTTATAGAAATTTCGGCATGATCTATTCGCGTATTTAACGTTTCACATACTAACAATACTCAACGTTTTTCCTTAATCAATATATGTTGCAATTTATCCGCGCGTGTTTCAATTTATATCTAGACAAGACAAAGCAATTAACAAAAATAAACTAAACCAAACACACCCTTTTTAAGGACTGCAAAACCAAACGCCCCCTTTACCGCTGTAACATAGCGAACCAAACACACCTAACTGCTGAACCAAACACCCCTTTAGAGCTGTTGTCCCAAACAGCCTGTTTGTGCAGCTTATCCACTAAACCAAACGCCCCTACTAGGCTGTTAAATGCGGTTCCAAACACCCCTGTTTGGCTGCAAATCGCAGAAACAAACGCCCCTTTTCGGGCAGTTAATACGCAAAAACAAACACACACTTTAGGTGTTAATCTGCCGAAACAAACACCCCTTTGGGGGCTGCTAAACGCAAAACAAACAAAACCATAAATCATTTAGTCTTTATAAAAACATTAACCAATCCAAACTCAAATAAAAGAAAAGCGGGGCGAAGGTGGTGACGATGGTGAGGTGGTCAACGGCTGTGAAGGTGGCGTGGTGGTGTGGTTGATGATGGCAGTGGTGGTTGTCGTTAGTGGTGTCGCATCGTGGGTGGATCGGCGATGACAAGGTGATGGGGGGTGCAGTGGTAGAGGAAGAAAAGTGAACTGGTGCGAAGTAGAGGCGTGGTGGTACGGAGATGGTGGTGCGATGTATGTTGAAGTGCGTTGTAGGTGACTAGGGGTAAATGAGAACGTGTGGTAGTATGGCGCGGTGGCATATGGAGATAGATGATGGAGGAGAACGAGGTGCAGCAGGAGAGGCTGGTGAGGATATGTGGTGTCGTGGTGTGGTGGTGACGAGATGGAGACGGCGGCAGGTGGCGGGAATCCGGCCGGAAAAGATGGGTGCGGCGCCGGAATTTTTTTGAGGTGGTGTGTGTGTTGTTTTTGTAACAAATGAGTTATAAAACCCTAATCTCCCCTTTTTATAGTCCCAAACTTTATTAATAAAAGGGGCAAGTCTTCCATAGTCCAGGGTAGGTTTTATAAATGTTTACCCCAGGGACTGAAGTTATAATTTTTGTAAAATAACGGTTCGGGACTCGTTTAGGCTACTTAACGATTGAATCAAGTCACGAAAATTACGCCATTTTGTGTTCAAAAATAATTTTTTCATGAAATATGAGTATTTACATGATTAGTATTTTATAAATGTTTTAATAAAATTTATTAAATGTTATTATTTATTGGTGTAGAGTGTAGACATCGGGTATCACCCGTAAGCTTCTTCGAAAAAAACTTAAACCTTGAACATTCGCGTTTTTAAATAAACGCTTTTGAATAAAATATTAAATAATTTATTAAATATTTTTATTTAATAAAAAGTGATAATTAAATATAAATTTAATTATTTTTGTGTCGGTACGCGTTGGCGTGCGGTGTTCAAAACTTTGCGAGGCTATTTAAGTCATTTTCTGCTTGGTTCGTGTCTCGGGTAAAACTGAAAAGTTGATCGTTAATGTCGTTTTACATCAATTTGTTTTAGACTCCGAGTCGTGAAAACGTAATTTAGCGGGTCGTTTTTGATAAATCAATTTAGGAATAACATATATCTTCTCGTTTTCAAGTCAAATAAGTTTGAAAAATAATTTTGTAAATGAGAGATAATAATAATAATATTATTTATTATTTTGATACTTTTAAAAAATTTCACACGCTACGCGTAATCGTTTTTTTTAATGGTGACCGTAAAATGTCAAAAGTCAAAAAAGTCAAATCGGACCCAAAAAGTCAAAGGGTAAAATAGTAATTTAATATTCCGAAAATTGCCGGGTGTGACATTACCTACCCCTTAAAAGGAATCCCGTCCCAGGATTCGATTTTTGTTATCCGATGATCTGTCCAAGAAAAGATGTGAGATTTTAAATAACTAGTTTTAGACATGACGTTGATAGTTTATTCAGCAAAATTCAATTTTTCAACACTTCTAAATATGCATAAATTTTGGCTAGGTTTGACCAATATATCTAACCCATTAAAATAGGTATTTTAGAAAAAATATCATTACAAGTTTTATGATTGATATAAACGCGTTATAAAAAAAGTCCCTTAATAGTGAAACCATCAAAGGAGAAAGTGTAGGCGCGTGGGTATGTCTGTATAAGGGTTTCAAATGTTTAGAGGCAGAGTCGGTTTCTGATATCTGTAGGGTTCGACGTTTAATTTCGGACGAGGCTAATGAATGTAAGTATTCAACTTACTTAGGAAGTACGAGGATGAATCATAGCTCATCACACCATAAGCAGACGATGCGAATTAAAGTATAACCGAACGGCTCTAGCAACTTAATAAATAGACGCGCCGTAGAATGAGAAATAATAATAATAACGGAACGTTGCACACAACGTTTAATAAGGAAATAGACAACCATATATGTTTGTGCTTTAGTTTAGTCAATAAAATGCGTTTTTACGAACTTATTAAGTTTATGAAGATGTTACGACGTTCTTACGAAAAGTTACTATTTATAGAAAGTTTCCATTTTAGGAAAGTTTTTAGTTTCGAGACGTTAATAGCATCCCCTAATCTAATCGTTTCCACATTTCCAAAAACGAACTATTGAAACCCCAGCGTCTAACCAAAATTCTTAGCTTGCAATATATATATATATATATATATATATATATATACATAAAAACTTGCTATATTTAGAAATGACCAACGGCAACGACTTATCTTTTTTTTTTGAAAATTCCTAAACCTTCGTTTTAATATTAAGAAGCTCTACGAATATTTTCAAAGACTTTCGGCACTTAATAAACCTTTAGAAACATTTTTAAACATCCGTTTACCCTCATTTAAAACTCGGACCAACAACTATATTTTTATAAATCACCCATGGACTTGACCAAAAACTTGACCATAACACTGCCATATTTTCCAAACTATCCAAAACTCTTTTATGCCAAAACTAATCAACCAGATTCACTATAATTCAAGCCTAACCTCATTGCCATCTTTGTTGCAACTCACAAATCTCACAACCTCTCAACAAGAACAATTTATATATCCGAAATCATCAAAAATCTTTATTAAAATATTTATTCATTTTAATAAATTTGAAAATCATAGCACAAACATAATGATTCCACGTGAATCAAAGTATAAGAAAAACACACAACAATAACTATAACAAACGGTGACGAAATGCGGAGAGTGGACATTTCAAGAACATTATCCCCAAAATAAAAGGTCAACAAATGGCAGGAGCTTCACGAATAGCTCAGTTTGATACGTGACGAAATATCGTACTCAGTCGTTAGTTCGAGGATGAATCAAATCCATTAGCTCAAAAGCGCACAAGTCGGTTAGCTCCACAAAGCATTTCAAGATCTCAAGTATTTGTATCGGCAAGAGTAAAAAATTTAAGAATGAGATAAAGTAGTTCAAGTGAGGTTCTTAATGTTCTGTTTGAATGGTAAGGACAAGATCGCGTTCTTTTCTAGATCTTTTTAAACAGGATTCCCGGTGATATCGGTTCGATTTTCATACGCATGGTCCTAGTCGGTAGGGTTTCCCAAATCCTTAGGGTCGTGTGTCGAGTTGTTTCTTCACATGAAATTCAGTTGATGGTAAGCTAAGTCCTTAGGTCGAATTTCGAGTATACTCTAACATCCTCGCTTAGTTGATCGAAAGATCGTCTATACTAGGTAACGGGTAACGGTTAGCATGTAAATTTTCGGTAGACCTTGTTCAATCTTGAAGGATCCATCGAGGTTATGTCGTACGAGATCTCATAATTCACGTGATTCTACCTCACTAAAAGGTAAGTATATTGAAGAAAATCTTCTAGTTCTATTGGTTATAATCCACTTAGAGTGATATGGCCACTCATTACATTCTAAAACCTTTCAATCCGTAATTTCCATGACTACAGGAAGCATGATTTAGTCTCTCAGCTAAGGTTGTGGTGTTTCCACATGCTAAGGTTAAAGAAAAGCTACTAATTATGACGCTTACGGATGCGAATACTGACTGACACGACTCATGAATACGCACGCAAAATATTAATAAAACACAAGTACAATATAATCTCGTTGACAATGTAGAGGAAGGAAAGAAAAAAAGAAGAAAAAAATAGAGATGGAACATAAAGGTAATTTGACAAAATTTTATGGTGACTACTCCCAGCATAGCATGGTCCTTCCTGAATTATACATAGGTTGATCAGGCTATGCATAATTTAGGAACTAACGATAAAATGCTCATTTCGTCAAACTAATGTTAATGTAAAAGAAAATCTATATACTAAAAATAACGATATGGTTTATAAGGTAAGGCAAAAACAGTATCGTGTAATTAAAACAATGAATTATATAACGACACAAGGTATTTTGTAAGATAACAGGAAATGTTTTATGAGGTGATAACAAATAGATTACAGAAAAGTTACGTGACGAATTAATAATGTAATGGAAACTAATGGTTTTACCAGTCTACAACCAAAATATTTAAATAAAGTGACAAAGAAATGGTTTATAAAAGACACGAATTAGTTCATAAGATGATGACGACACTAAAATAGTTCATAGGATACCATCCAGTTAGTTAATAACAATAAGACTATTTACATAATAATAGTGAAATGGGTTTGTAAGACGGTAAAGGAGTAGCATTACCTTATATTTAACTAGAGAATTGAAGTGAAACTGACAAAATCATCATACACAAATTGAACAAATGATTGGGAAAAACCACAACAATAAAAACGAAATTCACAGGTAAGTATGTGCAAAAATCTAGAGATTACAGACTCAGTCTACTTAGGTTTCACTAGATATGGAAAAATTTTTCCTTAACATCATCGTTATCTTGCCTGAGTTATAGGCTCCAATGAGTTTTAAACCTCCTAAATACGGTCGGCATGGTTCAGATTTCTAATATTTGCCACTGTGGCTCACAGTTGAATATCGTAAGACGGGTGTCCAACAATTCCACTCAACACGGCCAACACTCTTGTAGTTATTAGCACATCACCGTGCAGTTGGTGCAACTTAACGTTTTTGTCGAAGAGAAATTTTGCTACCATAATCCTCCTTGTAATTTGGGTTAAGCAATGTAGCCACTCATCGGCCTTTTGTCATGTATTTTGTTGTTGGCATTCCTTACTACCTTGGTTTTCCTAACGTACGACCTAATCCATTTAGTCGCAAAGCCATAATGGATACTTCCTCATAACAATATTAGCTTCGATAGCATTAGCAAATCGCGGTTACAAAAACATACTCGATATCCTCGTAAGAACTCATTCTTGTTTGTCGTCGGTTTTTACTTTAAAATCGAAGGGTAAAGGAAATGAAATAAGTCAAATAAATGAATAAGTATAGACTAATTTATACAATTTATTTATTTAAATGAAGAGGCGTCCCAATCCTTTCAAATAAAGAAATTATAATTTAGCCTACTTAATAATTGCTGATGCAATACGCGTACTCGCAAAATCTTTAAGGTGGTGGATGAAAATACGATGCAGGCACTCTAATAAGTATGGGACGAGTGTTTAAAACTCGTCTTCGAAGACCGGGGAGAAACATTAGGGAAGATCGCCATAGATTCAAATATCTTGATAATATACAGATAAAGTAAATAAGATAAATATCTTTATGAACGAGTTAACATAGCAAATCCATATTAAACCTCCATTACACAGTATCCTCCCATGACAATAACTTGTGAAACTTAGATTCAACATAATTCCCATAAAACATAACCGTGACGGTTCGCGTAAAACGAAATGCATAAGGTTATGAATAATGAAGTTCGAGACATTGCATCGCTCACAATGTCTTAGACAAATTTTAGAGACCATTGTGTCATCTACAATGTCTTAGAAAGGTTTAATATTTATACAGACAACTTCCATATAAGTAAATAGAGGAATAAACGTAAGGTGAACATAAACCGTGAAAAAGAGATAACCGCAAAGAAAAGATAACTTCAAAGAAAAGATAATCGCAGAGAAAAGATAAGCGTAAGCTCATAGCAAAAAACACGATAAAGGCACACAATAAAAGCACTACTGATCACATACTGGTTATAGACCAGACCTAGATATTCTACCTAGTTCTCTATAACCTTGGCTCTGATACCAATCTGTCACACCCCCAGACGGGGCCTGGACAGAATACGTGTCCGAGGGCGTGACGTCATAACAATCCGAACACAAGGCACGAGAGAACGACCACTAATGGACGTTTTAAAAATCATAACTCGTTGCATTATTTAAAAATAGTTAAGTTTTACAAGATTCAAAAGAAATTAAATATTTGCGGACGCATAAGTAAAATGTAGCGGAAGCATAATTTAGTTTTAAAAGATAGCGGAAGCGAAACTTATGTTTTCAAAAGAAAACGAGTATGATAATTTGATAAGTCTTGAAATAGGGCACCATATTGCACGTAGACTCCACATAGCACGTCAAGAAGTCCAAAGCTAATCACCTGAGAAAAACATGCTAAAAACAGTCTACATAAAGTTGAGTAAATTCATAGGTTTAAGTAAAACATTTACGAGGATCAAAAACGTTTAGTGAATACAGCTTCACTCAAAGTATTATGAAAAGTGTTTAGTAATTGGAAATGTTCAACCAAAGTAGTGTGGACCACAAGATTTCAAAGCGTATATGACAATCTTAGCAGTTTACGATTTCACATACAAAGCACATGTGACCGTTATAACAAATACAACTTCACATGCAAGTAATTATTGTTGCGCTAAGGTCATGACACCGATGCTAATAACAACAGGGCATATCATATCATGCCACATAGTATTCCTGCCCTTAACTGGTGTCCCAAACCAAAGACCACCACAACGCACATCGACATGACTATATCCGATTGATCACTATCGATAGAGGAACCAAAGCAATAGGGAAATAGTCCCTATACATCTATTTACTGCATTCCGCTCACTTGAACCAATCCAAATGGCCATAGTAGCTAACGTTTCATGAAAGATCGGTGCAATAAAAAGATGGTTTGTAGCAAAACTTAGGCCAAACACATAAACATGAAACGATCAACAAGAAAACACATTGGTGTCCAATGTAAAAAGTAATCACGTTTTCGTAAAAGCTTAAAGCACTTAAATCCATACGTAAAAAGAGTAGTAACAATCAATCATGTAACGAGTTAGTATCAACGTATAAACAAGTTGCAATTCAGTAACGTAAATTGAGTATGTAAACGAGCATGTTTCTCACCCCAAAAGTAGTAAAGTATATTTAACACAGTAAAACGTGGGGCAATGAACTCACCTTTGATGTGAAAGAACAATTTACAAATAAGCATCTAATATGCACATACAAAACAACGGAACACGAAACGGGCCCGATCAAAGAAGATGCAGCTTAACTTATCCGGCAAGTCCCCACTAGCTTAGGATGATGAGTGTTTTGTGGGTTTCCTGAAGGATAATTACGTCCAACTGCGACACTTTGATAAAGGAATTGGATACAAGTTGGATGATTTTTGGTGGTTGGTTACATTAAAAAAAATCGAAAGCAACGCAAAGTTGTGGTAATATATTCCGATATATAACATATGAAAAAAGAAACAATTAAATAATTCATGAATTGTGAATTATATAATAAAGGACAATAACGAAAAGAATAAGTTTCAATATATAAAAATATACAAGTATGTTGGGAATAGTGTTTCCTAATTTAGTACTGGTATGTAAATAGGTAAGTACCGAGGGGGGGGGGTTATAAGTTAGTACCGTTAGTATTAGTTTTACAGTTAGTATCAAGACAGTACAAAATAGTTAGTACTGTTCGTGATAGTTAGTAACCACGTTAAGAGATATGATTGAGATATATTAGGAAAGAGATATGCATGATTTATGAGCATTACTTTTAACGTGTTTATGAAAGTCAGTTAGGTTTATCCTTGGTCTATAAAGGATCCCTACTACATTAGAGAAAGTGAAATCGCAATCTCACTCACACGCATATCATATCTCTTATCATTAGTTAGGAATCTGTAATCATTCTGCAGATCAATATAAAGAATAGTTATTGTTATTCTTTTTAGCATTATATGTTAGATTCCGCATAACATATAAGTGTTCATAGTCATTGTTCCTCCTATAATCATTGTGGAAGTATCCAGAGTGGTTATAATCCTTACCAGGCTATAAGGTCTATTTAGTTTGGGACTCACAAGTGGTATCAGAGCCTGTGAGAAACTCTGAATAAGAAGAACAAACAAATCCAGTTATACATTCTCAAATCCACAAATCTAAAACAATGTCTGATCCACAATATGGAAATTCCATCCACCACAACCCACTCACCCTCCACCATCAGTCATCACAAACACCAACACAAAAAAGACAGTTAAACAAAACTCCTCATACTGTATCCTACCACCAAACTTCTATTCTCAAAAAAGGATAATATGATTATATGGGAAGGGTCCCAAGAAATGGAACAATATTATGGCCCATACAGACATCCAATCTGGAAGTTTATACAAAATAGGAAATATGGTCCAGTATCAATCACACCCCAAGATACACAAGGACAAATCAAGGTTCTGCCTCCAAGAACTGCAAAAGAAATTGTAGCCATAGAAAGAGAAAGAAAAGCAAGGACCACTTTGCTTAGTCTCACCAGAAAGATCATCATGCTAAATTCATAAAAGACTGATGCAAAAAGAAATGTGGGATGCCATCAAATCTAGATTTGGTGGAAATGACGAATCAAAGAAGATCCAAAAGTATATCTTGAAGCAAGAGTTTGAAGGATTCTCTGTATCAAACTCAGAAGGGCTTCATAAAGGCTATGCCAGGTTCCAAAGTCTTTTTAGTCCAATTTAGAGATTCATGGAGCAGGTGTATCCACTGAGGATGCAAATCAGAAATTCCTTAGATCTCTACCTTCTGCCTGGTCTCAAGTTTCCTTAATTATGGGGACCAAACCAGGAGTGGATAGTCTAAGCTTTGATGATCTGTATAATAATCTAAGAGCCTATAGAAATGATGTAAAAGGCTCTATTGCAATATCCTCTACGACGCAAACTGTAGCATTTTTTGTCTCTAAGAACAACCAGCAGTACTATGATATTATAAACCGCTTTATAGTGTCTTTCTAATCCTTCTGTCAAAATTCACAGTATGAACCAAAACATCATCACACTCCTTGCTTGCTAAACAATCAAGTTTGCCCTCAACTCCTGGATCATGAGGCCTTGAACACTGATGATATAGAACTTAGAAGAAATGGACTTGACATGGCAAGTTGCCGTGATTTCAATAAGAAGAAAAAGATTTACAAAAAATACTGGAAAAAACTACAGATTTTGATTTCAAAAGAACCAGTTGGCTTTGATAAAACCAAAGTTGAATGCTACAATTGCCACAAGATAGGGCATTTTGCTAGAGAGTGTAGAATCAAGGGAAATCAAGATAATAGGAGGAGAGATGCTTGGAACTCTGGAAATAAGGATGGGAGCAGAACTGGAAAGAAGGAGGACTCTAAAGCATTGGTGACCATTGATGGAGAAGGTGTAGATTGGACCAGTCACTCAGAAGAAGATGAAGATTATGCTTTGATGGCTTGCAACAGCTCAGAATCAGACACAGAGGTAACTTCCTGTTCAAATGAGTGTAAAGAGTCTTATGCTAAGCTTAAAAAACTGTATGATGCTTAGAGAGAACAACTTAGTGATGCAAGCATAGAAATAAAGGCATATACTCAAGGTCTAAAGAAAGTTGAAGCACAATTAGTTGCTCATCAACAAGGACAACTGTGGTATGAACAAAAGATAAAATTTATGAAAATAGATTTAGATGATAAAACAGATGTTTTAACATACCATAAGAAACTTTTGGCAGAAGCTATGAAAGAAAAAGAAGATTTAAAAGCTAAAGTAGAAAATGGCATAATTCTTCTAAAAATCTTGGGTAACTTCTTAATACCCAAATAGTGCTAATGATAAATTTGTGCTTGGGATATTGGGATCAACATATATGATGGTATTTTTGGAGCTATAAAAATGATGTTTTACAAAGTGTTTTTATGAATAAGGAGAGTGAGTTAGAAAAACAACCTTTGTATGATAGGTTTGTTACAGCAGAAGGAATGCATGTTGTACCCCCACCCATGACAGGGAATTACATGCCCTCTGGACCTGATATTGAAGTAGATTACACACAATTTACATATGGTCCAAAACAGACTCAACCTAGTGAATCTGAAACCCAAACAAGTGAATTTGATACCTGTGGATCTAACATTAGTACAGAAACCCACTGAATTAAAGTGACTGAACCAGTTGTTTAATCAATCACTGTAAGAATGTCAACCTAAGGTCTGGTCTGATGCTCCTATCATTGAGGAGTATGAATCAGATAGTGAAGATGAGTATGTGTCTATACCAACAAAAGAACAAGAAACACCTAGTTTTGCTAACCAGCAAGTAAAAACTCCTAGGGAAACTGTTAAGAATCAGTACACACATAGTAAAAAACCTAAAGTTGACAACAAAAAGTTGGGGTATGGGTTTACTGCAAGAGCATGTTTTGTATGTGGAAGTCTAAATCATCTAATCAGAGATTGTGATTTCCATGAGAAGATGATGGCTAAGCAAACTGAGTTAAACAATGGGTTGAACAGAAATTCTAGTCAAAAGGAGATAAGGCAAATTTGGAACAATGTGCAATGAGTAAATAAACAAAACCAATTTGTTCCTTCAGCGGTACTAACTAGAACTGGCAAAATTCCAATTAATACTGCTAGAACTAGCGGTACTAAGAATATTAGTACTGCTAGGCATAATTTTAACAGACAGGCGGTACCTCAAACTAGTACTGCAAATAAATTTAATACCTTTAAGCCAATTAGGAAATAGAGTTAGACCAGCCAAACATTTTTCACTAAACCTCATTCACCATCTTCAAGGTCTTTAAATAACACAACAGCATTTAGAACAAACTTTTCAAAACAAAAAGTTAATACTGCTAAGGTAAATGCAGTTAGTGCTGTTGGGGGGAAATAGGAAACTGATGTTAAGCCCTCAGCAGGTTGTAATTGGAGACCACAAAGACACAACTGGCACAAAGTCTCCAAATACAATGGTGGATCCAGTCTTAGAAACTGTTTCACTTTCAAAGGATCCACTAGCAGACTCAAGCCCAAACAGCTTGGTTCCCAAGAGAAACTATCACTTTATAATTTTATGTGCAGGATTTATCCACAAAGGAGCTTTACATAATAAAGGAATTGTGACAGTGGGATTTCCAGACACATACAAGGAATACAATGCTTTACTGGCGAATATCAAGAGACATTAATGGTGGACCCTGTTGCTTTTTGGAGTAGTAAAGGTTTACATAACTGGTAAAGGTTAAATAAAAACATGAAAGTTAGATTTTGAGGATGTGTGCTTGTTAAGAACTTCAGCATTTAATCTCTTTTAGTATCGCCAAATGTGTGATAAAAAGAAACAAGGTTCTGTTTTACTGACTCAGAAATGTCTTGTTTTCGTCAACGACTGATTTTAAGTTACCTGATGAAAAAATCAAGTTATTACTAGAATCCTCAGACAAAACAATATGTACACGTTTCAATTTTAGAGAAATATACATAGCTTATTTAAAAACTTAAAATAAAATAGTCAAAGTTCAAAAGCATATTTAAATTTAACAAAAAGAGATCTATTAATTAATTCACACTTAATATTAAACATTGATGCAATTGTAACCCTCGACCTTTTAGGAGGCTGCAACATCAGTTGTGAGCCGGCAAGATGCAACAAACTTTTATCAGTCTCGGATTTTTATTCTTACTATGCGCTTTCTTTAAAAGGCTGAAACATCAGTTGTGAGCCGGCAAGATACAGCAAACTTTTATCAGCCCACAGATTATAATTATTACTTATTATTATTATTATTATTTCATTTTTTCATATAATTTTTTTTAACTACTTAGACTAAAGTTTTTTACTATATACTACATAAAAATTGTTGATTTAAGTTTAATCTCCAAAAATAGCACGTATATTAATCTGGTTAGAAGCTTATGGGAGAAAAAGTCCAATTAAATAATGAGCTTTTAGGATTTCAACTAATTCCTTGTTTAGCATACTAACTCATAATCAACTCTATAATTTTTGTTCTTCGGAATTTTTCGGGAACGCTTTAGCCTAAAAGTTAAGGATGAGCTAAAGGCTCAACACGCTCGATCGAGTCAAAATTTTATTCTTATTCTACCTAGCAGGAAAGTCAAAATTGTGACAAAACACTTATTTTATTTTTGAAAATTTTTAATTTTTAATTTTTTTTTAAATTTTGGTGGTAAAAACAGGATTACGCGAAAACAACAGCTGCAGGCATAATCAAATCGATAGATCCCCCCCCCATACTAGAATTAAACATTGTCCTCAATGTTTTAAGAAGGGTCTCTACGTAAATCCTAAGCCGTTTATTAAGTATGCTTAAAGATAAACGTTAGTCGATTAGATTAGGATATTGGATTTCCTAAATGAAGCTGAGGATTTGAAGCTCTTGTGATCGAAGGACAAAACGTGAGAATGAGGAGGCTTCAAAAATCTGGGGACATGCATGGACATCATAAAACACAAGCAACCGAGAAAGGAAAGAGGCACACCTCTCACAACAAAAAACACTTATTCATTACCACATAATATGACTACGGATAAGCATGGGGTGCCTCCCACGAAGCGCTTGTTTAGGGTCACTAAGCTTGACTCAATCCCCGAATTCATTTGTCTTTGGGGAAGGTTTGGAGATTCGAGACAACCAATTTTGGTACGTCCCCTCCAAAGTAGTGCTTAATTCTATGACCGTTCACCTTGAAGTTTGGCCTGAAGTTTTGAGATAACTCAACGGTGCCATATGGAAAGACATGGGAAATGGTGAATGGTCCGGACCAACGGGATTTCAACTTGCCCGAGAACATCTTCAATCGAGAGTTAAAGAGGAGGACTTGATCACCGACGTTGAAAACGCGGTTTTTGATCTTTGAGTCATGGATCCTCTTTGTTTTCTCTTTATAGATCAAAGAGTGCTCTAGGCTTCATCACGAGGTTCATTTTGTTCATTGAGTGAACTTACGGTGATCCCCACGTTCAAGGTCAAAGTTTGCATGTTTTAAGGCCTAGTAGGCTTTGTGCTCGAGCTCGATCGGTAGATGACATGCCTTTCCGTACACGAGCTTGTATGGGGTACACCCGATGGGTGTTTTGTAAGCGGTACGGAAGGCCCAAAGTGCATCATCTAGTTTCTCCGACCAAGATGCATGGTTCTCGCTCACAGTCCTTTCAAGAATTCGTTTCAAGCCACGATTGGATACCTCAACTTGCCCACTTGTTTGTGGGTGATACGCGGTGGAGAGACGGTGAGTAACTTCGTGTTTAAGCATGACCTTTGCAAACTAGTCATTGTAAAAATGGGTTCCACGATCACTTATGATAGCACGAGGGGCACAGAATCGGGCGAAGCGAACGATTAGTCTAAACGTTAAGGAACAAGCTAGAGCTCAACACGCTCGATCGGGTCAAAATTTATTCTCATTCTACCCAGCAGAAAAGTCAAAATTATGACAAAACACTTATTTTATTTTTGAAAATAAAATTTTTTCATTTTTTTGAAATTTTGGTGTTAAAAACGGGATTACGTAAAAACAGCGGCTGCAGGCACAATCAAATCGATAGATCCCCCCCCATACTAGAATTAAACATTGTCCTCAATGTTTTTAAGAAGGGTCTCTACGTAAATCCTAAGCCATTTATTAAGTATGATTAAAGATAAACGTTAGTCGATAAGATTAGGATATTGGATTTCCCAAATGAAGCTGAGGATTTGAAGCTCGAGTGATCGAAGGACAAAACCACGAGCACAAGATGCTTCAAAAATTCGGGACAATCCTAGACAATCACAAAAACACAAGCAAACGAGAATGGAAAGAGGCAAGCCTCCTCACAACAAAAACACTTATTCATTACTACATAATATAACTAGGATAAGCATGGGGTACCTCCCACGAAGCGCTTGTTTAGGGTCACTAAGCTTGCCCCAATCCCCGAATTCATTTGTCCTTGGGTAAAGTTTGGAGATCCAGGACAACCATTTGTGGTACGTCCCCTCCAAAGTAGTGCTTAATTCTATGACCGTTCACCTTGAAATTTGGCTTAGAGTTTTGAGAAAACTCAACGGTGGCATATGGAAAGACTTGGGTAATGGTGAATGGTCTGAATCAATGGGATTTTAACTTGCCCGAGAACATCTTTAATCTAGAGTTAAAGAGGAGGACTTGATCACAGACGTTGAAAACGCAATTTTTGATCTTTGAGTCATGGGTCCTCTTTGTTTTCTCTTTATAGATTAAAGAGTTCTCATAGGCATGATCATGAAGTTCATTTAGTTCATTTAGTTGAACTTTACGATGATCACCCACAGTCTCAAGGTCAAAGTTTGCATGCTTCAAGGACTAGTAGGCTTTGTGCTCGTGCTCGATCGGTATATGACATGCCTTTTCGTACACGAGCTTGTATGGGGTACACCCGATGGGTGTTTTGTAAGCGGTATGGAAGGCCCAAAGTGCATCATCAAGTTTATCCGACCAAGATGCACGGTTCTCGCCCATGGTCCTTTTAATAATTCATTTCAAGCCACGATTGGATACCTCAACTTGACCACTTGTTTGTGGGTGATACGCGGTGGAGAGACGGTGAGTGACTCCATATTTAAGCATGACCTTTGCAAACTGGTCATTGCAAAATTGGGTTCCGCGATCACTTATGATGGCATGAGGGGCACCGAATCGGGCGAAGAGAGATTTAAGAAATTTGCAAACAAATCGGGCGTCTTCGCACCTTTGAAGCATCTTGTCTACACGAGAGAGGCAATTTTCGAATGAATTCCCAAAGACCGAAAAGTCGTCCATGAAGACTTCCATTGTTTTTTCGATCATATCATGAAAGATAGCCATCATACACCTTTGGAACGTGCCCGGTGCATTGCATAAGCCGAAAGGCATGCGACGGTAGGCGAATGTTCCGTAAGGACACGTGAATGTTGTCTTTTCTTGATCATGAGGGTCGATGGGAATTTGAAAGTAACCCGAGAAACCATCGAGAAAACAATAGTACTCGTTTCCCGCTAATCTCTCGAGCATTTGATCCATAAACGGTAGTGGAAAGTGGTCTTTACGGGTGGCTTCATTTAACTTTCGGTAGTCAATGCATACACGCCAACCCGTAACCAATCGAGTAGGAATTAACTCGTTTTCATCATTTTCAACAACGGTAAAGCCACCTTTTTTCGGTACGCAATGTACGGGGCTTACCCAAGGACTATCCGAGATCGGGTAAATTAATCCGGCGTCAAGAAGTTTTTCAACCTCCTTTTTGATGACATCGTGGATTTTTGGATTCACCCGTCTTTGGTGTTAAACCGCTGGTTTGTAGTCCTCTTCCATAAGAATCTTGTGAGTACAAAATTCCGGGTTAATACCCTTGATGTCGGAGAGTTTCCAAGCGATGGCTCGCTTGTGTGACTTCAAAACCTTTATGAGAGCGGCTTTTTCCTCAACACTCAAGTCTTTAGCAATTATGACGGGAAACTTGTTGTCACCTTCTAAAAATGCATATTCGAGATAAGGAGGTAAGTCCTTGAGTTCAATCCTCGAAGGTTTTATCAACTTGAAGCTTTATCGAGTTTTACTTCATAAACTTTAAGTTCTATATTGAATTTCAGGCAAATAATTTCCTTGAGTGGGAGGGGGTAATGATGGATCATCATTGAGAAATGCTTCAAGAAAAGAATTACCCCCCCTCCAGTCCATAGTAAGAGTCATCAACTTTTGGTAAAGTTAGATCATCTTTAAGAGCAGAAAGCATCGACTTCCTCGAGAAGAAAATCACTATGCCTAAAGGGAGTGAGATTAAGAGAAGAGGTAGAAATGATCGGGTCATAGTAAGGAGTGGGATTGCCACTCGAGATCACATCAGAGAAACCGAGAACTTCTTGAGAATACTCCTCACAAGCCATTTTAGCAAAATGCTATGTTTTGTGGCAATTATAGCATTCAACTTTGGTTTTATCAAAGCCAGCTAGTTCTTTTGCATCAAATTGTAGCTTTCTACCAGTCTTTTTGTAAAAATTTTTCATTCTCATTGAGATCATGGCCACTTGCCACTTCAAGTCCATTTCTTCTAGGTCATATTCATCAATCTGTTCCAAGTCCTCATGATCCAGTTGAGGGCAACTTGATTGATTAGCAAGTAATGAGTATGATGATGTTTTGGGAACACAATAAGCAGTACTAACATCATTAGTACTGCTGGTGTTCTCAGAAGGATTGGAGGTCATTCATCCAGTAATAAATCCCTTTCAGGGAATAAGGGTGAAATGACACTCCAAAGTGTTTATGATCTTTGTCTCTCTTTATATGCACAGGTTTCAGATCAAGCCAAAGAAATACAACACTTGAAGGCTCAGATCAAAAAGCTCAAGACGCAAGCTAAACCTGTAATCAAACACCACAGAGCATTGATGCAAAGTGTCTCCTTGAAGCAAAGATTGGCAAGAAAGAGATCCTCAAAGAAACAATGGGTGCACAAAGAGTCTGTATCCAAACAGGGGAGGAAGTTTGCTAAAGGTGAACCTTCAGTCCATAGAGATCCTCTATTTGATGAGATTCCTGAAGATACACTTGATTATATGGAAACTGAGAATGCTCAAGATGTGGGGAGGACAAGTGATATAGTGGGTGAAGAGAAGAAGTATGATACTGAAGATGTACTTTGTACTGACAAGGAGAAACTTAGTACTGACAAGGAGAAACTTAGTACTGACAGACCAATAGTTAGTACTGACGGATCCAAAGTTAGTACTGTCAGGCAAATTGAAGGTACTGATGAATAAATTGAAGGTACTGATGAGCAATGGAAAGATTCTGATGATCATACTAAAGAGGGAAGTGCTACTCAAACTACTCAACCACCACCTACTTCTATAATATTTGTAGATGATGAAACAATAGCTAAGGTTCTTCTCAATATGAGTCAAGCCAAAGCAGTATCAAGAGAGAAGGAGAAAGGTATAGAGTTGAAGGATATTAAAGAGACTGACAGACCTAGGCCTACTTCTACAAGGTCACTTCTGACATTAAAGCCTCTTCTAAAAATTGATCCAAAAGATGAAAGTAAGAAGAAAATAGAAGATGCGAGGATTTGAATCTGAAAGTGAATCTGAGGTATTCTCTGAAGTCTGAGAAGAATTTAAACCGCTTGCAAGTGATGAAGAAATGGCTAGGAAAATACAATAAGAGTAGGAAGGTGAAGAAGAAAGAAACAGATTAGCTGAAAAAAAAGCTACCAATGAAGCTCTCATAAGAAATTATGATGACATAAAGGCAAGAATTAAGGCTGACAGACTTCTTGCTGAGAAGCTTTAAGAAAAAGAAAAGACAGTAATTTACAATAGAAGAAAGAGCAAAATTCCTTCATGACACAATTGCTGCTCAAAGAAAATTCCTTGCTCAACAAAGATCAGAGGCTATCAGGAACAGACCACCTACAAAGAATCAACTGAGAAATCAAATGATGACCTACTTGAAGCATGTAGGAAACTTCAAGCACTCTGAATTGAAAACCAAGAAGTTTGAGGAAATACCCAAGGCTCTGTATGAAAGAATAAGAGGTCCAGATGAGTATTCATTTCTATTTAGGGTCTCGCTGAAGATGAAAGGACTATCAAAAGATAAATGAAATGGAAATGATCAAGGAGGAGAGTAAAGAAGAAGTCAAGGAGGAGAGTAAAGAAGAAGAAAGTAACAGAAAGAGAAAACTTAGTACTAGGAAAAAGATAAAGTCAAGGAAAAGAAGATTCATACAAAACACTTCTGAGGATGATAGTGAGAAAGAGAATATGGAGCTAGATATATTAACAATATCTCCAGATCTGAGGAAAAAGAAGTAGATTAATGAAACATACGTGACAGTAAGTATCCTATCAAAAGAATGAAGATCTGAGTGTCTTGAACTAAACCACAGGTTTGATAAAGTTGAACACTTAGAGGAGATTAATCAAAATGTGGTGATTAGAAGCAATTTACAAAAGAGATACTTTAGTACTCTGATGAGGGTGCTTTCCATATTTGATAGATATGATTTGAATGCTATATATCAACTGGTGATGGACAAATATCAAGATGAGATACCTGAAGGATTTGATAGAGTACTTTGGGGAGATTTGATGGTTATGTTCAATCTAGTTGATGAAGATAAGTTTTGGAATTCACAGCCGGATTGGAATATAGTGAGTTAGAAGCTACATGGTTCTACGTGGGTACAATACCTTTATGACTAGCAGGAATAGTCATTCCATAATGCTCGTAGAGAAGAAGTATCCTTTGAGAAAGAAAGTACTGTTGCAAATGTTGGAGTTAAAGTTGGAGTCTGAAGAAGACAGTACTATGGCATTAAAGTTGATTAGATTTGTCAAGAAGCTACTTGCAGAGTTAAAACCTGAAGACTCTAATGGAGATGAGGAGGATCTTTGAGTGTTGGTGTCAAAACCACACAACAAATGGTCATCAGTTCACCATGCTTAACAGGCATAAGAACTGGCTAGTCTATAAGCAAACGGCTTATGGTAAAGACTTCTCAAATCCATTTATGGTTGAAAATTTACCAAAAATTGTAGGGTTCTCAACTCACCTTGCTTCATTGGTAAAGAGTTGGCTAGTCTAAGATCAAACAGTTCTTGGTAAAGACTAATCAAATCTGTTAATAGCTGATAGTTTGCTAAAAACTATATGGTTTATCAATGCACCATGTTATGGAAATGAAGCATTGGCTAGTCCAAAAGCAAATGGTATTTGGTAAAGACAAATCAATTCCGTTGATGGTTGACAGTTTACCAAAAATTATATGGTAATTAACTCACCATGTTTTTTAAATAAAGAGTTAACTATCCCAGAGCAAACGGCTACTAGTAAAGGAACATCAAATCCGTTAATGGCTGGTAGTTTGCTAAAAACTACAAAGCCAACTTAGTTAGATTGTTGCTGAAAAGATGTTGCAGTGTTGCTGAGAAAACAAAGTTGCTGTTGAAATGATCGTGTTTTAAAAAGCTCAGAATGGTAAAGTTGTTTGGATACCTCCTCTAAGAACTAAAAAGATAAAAATATGAAGGTACATGAAGTTAAAAGACGTCAATCATTCATGTTTTTAAAGGGAGATTGTTAGGAAGTAAACGTTTTCCTAACATAGTAACGCGACAAAATAATATCTAGTACTGATAGTTAATAGTTATACTCGATAGTAGAAAATGTTAAGTATGAACATTTAGTATAGTAACGATAGTAAAAATAGTTAGTACGGTTAAGAGATATGTCTGAGATATTTTAGAAAAGAGTATGTATCGTTATGTAAGCCTGTTAGGTTTCTCCTTGGTTCTATAAAAGGATCCCTCTTGGCATAGTAGATACGAGCCTCAATATAACTCATACAAAATCATATCTCATAGTTAGTAATCTGATTCACTCAAAACAAGATTAATAGAAATATTATGTAGTTTTTCATTGTTCTTCTTATGTACATGTGTTAAGATTCCGCATTAACACATAGTATTCATATTCAGTGTTTCTACATAGTCAACTGTATTTAATACATTCTTAGCTATCACCTTAAATAATGCTGCAAAAGATCTATTCAACAAGGACAAACACGAAAGAAGTATTTACTCACCTCAAACCTTTCATTTTGTACACCAGTTGGACTTGTGAATCCATATCTTTCTTTGTAAATAATAAAAGGTTCCTTCTGTGAACCAAGTGATCATTAAGAGGCCCCATGTCATCATCCTCGTCATTATTCAGCTCGATCTCATATTGAACAATCTCGTCTTCATCCTTAGTCGTATGATCATTAAATAGTCGAAAATATCAAGATAAAGGTTATAGTTGGAATCGACATCGGTTTCTATGTTAGCAGCATACTCATAATCCTCCCATTCATCAATGGGCGAATCAAGGCCCTGTCAATTATCACTTAACTCTTCTTTTTCATTCATCGACTCTTCTAACATCCTTTTATTATTCAAAGCTTCCACTTTTAATTCACTTTCTTCAATCGTATCGTACCACTCATAATCTTCATAGTGAATTAATTTCCTTCATGAATGATCCAGGTAAGTCACCATATTCGTCTTCTTACCATTTCATGTAATGCCAATTTACCCGTTCCATTTTAGAAGCGTAGTGGATTGCATTCATGACGAATATTACTTATTGGTTTGGCCCATTCCTCATTACTAGTCCATGGTTTCTCCTCAACCCATGGTACTCTGTTATTCCTCTCATAGATCTAATCATGTTTGCCTTCCTCGACTCATGATCATGTGTATCTAATAGTGAGTACATCAGCATCCATTTGAGAAAGATAGTTAAACTCCTTGAAGGCTTGACAAAGAGGAGTTTCAAAGTGGTATAAATTAGTATCGATTCTAAAGATTTGGGCAATTTCATTTTCTTCAGTCAAATTCTCATCTTTAGAAACTTCATTTCCGCATATCACTTCTTCATCGGCCCCTCTTCTCTAATAATCCCATAGAGCATTCATAGTAAATTCATCCATCATCTCATGGTTCCTAAATTTAGAGGCTAGCCAATGCTTGAATTCAGTGTTAGTAGGATCCTACTTGACTTTGGTGTCTTTGTTTTCAGCTTCTATCTTTCTTATAGTACGAGATGGTGGATAAACTTTCATGAAATTTTTTCTGTGAGATCCTCCCACTTAGTAGCCGAACCAATAGACTCATCTTCCCACCATTTGCTTGCAGTACCAGTCAGTGAAAAAGGGAAAACACGCATCTTGATTTGATTGTTACTTACCTTGGGCACCCTTATCAATTCAATCACTTCCAAAAATTTTCCAATGTACTCAACCGCGTCTTCACCATCTGTTCACTAAAAGCGTTCTTCCCTACCTCGATGAGAAATCGACCCTTCAATTTGATCTTACCTTCCTCTAAAATCTCCCAATTATAGTTTGATTTGGTGAAAGTCATGCATTCTTCCATATTTGGTTCCCCCATTGATCATGTTTCTTCTTCCTTTGCTACCTGAAACATAGGGCAAACAATCATTAGGATAGGATCAGAAGAAATAAAATACAAAAAGCTATTAAACGAGAACATAATACAAAGAATACAATTTGTTGTTGTATCAGATGATCGATACGCCGTATTCAATTGACCGAATACGCCGTATTGATTTGTTGAATAGAATATACATTATTAATATCGAAAGGTGATACACCGTATCCAATATTTATGATATGTCGTACCGATGATTCGATCAGAACAGTTATGGCGAATAAAAACAATGCAAAAAATTAAACAAACAAACACACAATATGAAATTCGGTGTATAAATATAACATTAAAAACTAGAAATTAAAAGAATTAGAATGAGAAACTTCTCTGGGATTTGCTCGGTATGATCCTCGATGTTGCGTTTATGAGCAAGATTTTGTGTTGCAAATGTGTCTGAATATTAGCATGACTACAACACACATGAATTCCAGACTATATGTATTCCACAAATTTGTTTCATTAAGTGTCAACAAGATCCTATATTGAAAATAAGAAAACAATTCACTCTCTCTAGCTACGTTCGGTTAGAAATAAAAATCCTAAAAAATGTACAGGAAGTCGATACACCATATCTTTAAACAGGATACGTCGTATTGAGACCTGAAATAAAAATCCTAAGTACGGGTCAATCGTCTAATATGATGTATTCGTTTAACGAATACACCGTATAGACTGAACTAACAATAAGGTTCAAAAGGTGCATAAAAATAAAGACTAGATAACATCCAGATAGTCAATACACTGTATCCATGGGTTGGTACGCCGAATCGCTAACTGGGAAGACAAGACGCGATAAAAATTAAAAACATTTTGGGCGGTCTCCTCGGAAGCATTTTTCTCTTTACATAAAAGTTCTTTAAGTTAGACTTGTCTTTAGCTTTTCATTCCGCTCTTATCACGAACCATCCCTCGTCCATCTTGTGGAAGATATCTTGGTATACGTGACATGCATTTTCTTCGGTTGTAGTCCAATCATAGTACCCACATTCTCTAATATCAACATACTTTTCTGATGGTCCAAATGAGTACTTGACCACCTCAAACCTTTCAGTTTTGCACGCCGGTGTTCTTGTGAATAGAATTCCAAGTGGCTTTCATCTTTGTTCACTGAATCCTTCTTCTTTCTTATTAATAAAAAAAGGCTTATTCTCGTGAACCAAGTGATCATCAAGGCGCCCCATTTCATCACCTCATCATTATTCATCTCGATCTCATCTTGAACAATCTCGTCTTCATCTTTAGTCGTATGATCATTAAATAGTCAAGAAATATCAAGATAATGGCTATAGTTGGAATCGACATTAGTTTCTATGTTAGCAGCATGCTTATAATCCTCCCATTCATTAACGGGCGAATAAAGGCCTCGTTCGTCATTTCTTAAATCTTTTTTTCATTCATCGACTCTTCTAACATCCTTTTATTCAAAGCTTCCACTTTTAATTCGCTATCTTCAATCGTATCATACCACTCATAATCTTTATAGCGAATCAAATTTCCTTTACGAATGAGTCCAGGTAAGTCACCAGTGTTGCAATATCCGTCTTTTTTCTAATTTCATGTAGGCCATTTAGTAGTTTCAGTTTTGAAACGTAGTGGACTGCATTCATGACGAAAATTACTCATTGGTTTGGCCCATTCCTTATTAATAGTCCATGGTTTCTCCTCAACCTATGTTATTCCATTATTACTCTCATAGATCTAATCATTCTTGCATTCCTCGTACGTCATGAGTTTATGTGTATCTTTAGTGAGTACATCAGCATCCATTTGAGAAAGATAGTTAAACTCATTAAGGGCTTAACAAAGAGGAGTTTTGAAGTGGAATAAATCAGTATTGATTCTAAAGATTTAGGCAATTTCATTTTGTTTAGTCAAATTCTCATCTTTAGAAACTTCATTTTTGCATATCACTTCTTCATCGACCCTCTTCTCCAATAATCCCATAGATCATTCATAGTAAATTCATCCATCATCTCATGGTTCCTAAATTTAGAGGCTAGACAACGCTTGAATTCAGTGTTAGTAGGATACTACGTGACTTTGGTGTCTTTGTTTTCAGCTTCTATCTTTCTCACAGTACGAGAGGGTGGATAAAATTATGTGAATTTTTTTTTCGTGAGTTCCTCCCACTTAGTAGTCGAACCAATAGACTCTGCTTCCCACCATTTGCTTGCAGCACTAGTCAGTGAAAGAGGGAAAACACGCATCTTTATTTGATTGTTTCTTACCTTCGGCACCTTTATCAATTCAATCACTTCCAAAAAGTTTTCAATATGCACAACCGCGTCTTCACCGTCTATTCTACTAAAAGAGTTCTTCCATAACTCGATGAAAAATCGACCCTTTAACTCGATCTTACCTTCCTCTAAAATCTCCCAGTTATAGTTTGATTAGGTGAAAGTCATGCATTCTTCCATATTTGGTTCCCCTATTGATCTTGTTTCTTCTTCCTTTGATACCTAAAACATAGGGCAAACAATTAGTAGGATAGGCTCGAAAAAAAGAAAATAAAGAAATCTATTAAATGAGAACGAAATACGAAGAATATAGTTTCCTGTTGTATCAGATGATAGATACGCCGTATTTAATTGATTGAATACGCCGTATTGATCTGTTGAACAAAATACGTTGTATTAATATCGAAAGGTGATACTCTGTATCCAATAGTTATTATACGTCGTATCGATGATTCGATTAGAACAGTTACAACGAATAAAAATAATGCAAAAATAAAACAAACACACAAGATGCAATAATATACAATGCAAATCATTCTAAGTTAAGCTAAACTAAAAATACTAGTAAATAAGAGTTAAACAATTTCACTCACTGGCAACGGCGCCAAAACTTGATGTGTTGTCGTCGTAGGTTGTTATTTTGTTATCAAGTATTACTATTTATATTTTGCTAACTTTACCTAAAACAACACTAACGGACAGTGTACCCGATCAGTTGTAGCTTCATTGGTAAGTAGGATGTGGATCACAAAGAGCGAGAACGTTAACACTTAATTATCAGTATTTTAGTTATCTAAGTTAGTTTTAAATTATTTTATGTTAAACCTAAACTAATGGTAAAAAGGAGGGTTTTCAGCCTAAGAGACTGGCACAAGTTTTGGTTTAATTCTATTCCTAATTTGGTAGCAAGCAAAGCAATAAACACAGACAAGAAGATAAACAAACGATAGAGGAGTAGTCTAGCACTAATGTAAGGAAAACATATTAGCCATGAGTAATCAGATAAAATGCAGGTTTTTATCTAAGGTGAAATGATTGTATTACTATGTTGGTGTTATATCATTCGCAAGGTTTAGGCGGGACTTCTTCCTAAATGTTATTCAATTAATCCTGTCATAATTATTGAATGTCTCACAGCATACATTAGTTAATTATAATCTATCTTAGGAATCCAATAACAGTCGAATACTTGAACCCGCGCTCATTGAGACTTTACCCACTTATGTTCAATCGAATCGTATATGCTGGTAGTTCACGGTCAGTAATGGTCCAAGCAAGGTCATATGGTGCATTTATAAATCCTAAGTCGCCACTTAGTTATACCACCCTTTATAATCGGGGGAAACACAAGCGAGATAAATTTGTGGTCCTATAATTCCAGAGTCACATACAACCTATATGCAGTTCTATCCGAGACTCTAACCTACTTGGTTCATAACTAGATCCAGTTAATATAGATTATCTGCATAATCAAACATAAACAAGTATCACTGTGATAAACATATTAACATGCAACATGGTAAAAACAATCATAAATAGACATACAAACATAAATCTTCATAAACATAGCTATACCTAAAGGTATCACCGATATCATAAGTAAAAATACACAAGGTTTCATATATGAAGATCAATGTAAAAAAACAAGAACTGAACGCGTATTGTGTTGTGCGAAGATTACAAGAGTTTTCCTATAATCTTGAGGCTCTTTACTGACCTTCAATGCTCCTTTATATGTCTGCTATTCGACTTAGTGGTTTTGGGTTTGGCTTGCACACCTAAAATTCATATTCAGGGTTTGCTTATATAGCGTCTGATATTTGATCGATACGCCTAACACCCTGTGTTTTAGGGTCATTGACGTCGTCAATAAATCCACAATGTATCTTTTGTATTGTACGTGTTTGCTTTAAATCGTAAACGTTAAGTATTTAAATCACGTTATAGCGTAAAAAAATTAAGGGTGGTTATTAGGCACCAAAAATTAGCGTTCAATATAAACGGGCATCAAACAATTAAATATTTGATCGATACGTTCAAGTATTAAATAATTATTGTGCGAATAATTATGGTCTTTGTTCATTGTACTTTTATTGGTTGCGTAAATTGATTACGTTTCGCGATAAATTGCGTTTAGGCATTCCCGAAACCATTAAAACTTTTCTACGCTTCAAAAAATATCCACATTTATACCCTGGTATGTGCTTAATTACACATACCATTTTCCATTTAAAACGGAATTAAATGACTAAAAACATACCAAAAAAACATTGTATTTGTATGTTTGCATTTGTATTGTGCAGGAAAGGGATATTCAAGAAAATGAGCAAAAAGAAAGCCAAAAACAAACAAGTCCAAGCACGGAGTGGAAAGGGCACAGTCAAAAGTCAAGCCAAGTGAAGAAAATACAACTTGAGGGGCTAAAACTGCCAAACCTCAAGTTGTATTACAAAAGATCAAAAGACAATGGTCAAAAGTGCACATCGGGTAGAGATTGCATTCAAGTTATATAACCTGATGGACCATTCTGCTACCTCCCCCAAAAAGTCCCTTCTTTCCTCCCCCAAAAACCCATTACAACTATGTAAGTTCCGCCCCATACTTCTTCCCTGCAAAACCATAAAACCACTTCTCTCCCTAAGATGCCAAAATCATTTTCATGCCACCCTACTAAACCCCACACCCCCCCCCCCCAGTTTTATAAATTCCATGTTGGCAATCCCTCGCCATTTCCAAAAGCATTACGATGGCTGAGATTGTCTCCAAGAAGCTCAAAGAAATCAAAGGCTGGGATTGCTTTCAATTCCCCTCACACAACAAGCTCACTTCGTTTTGCTCTCCAAAAGAAGCACAACTGCAAGTCCAAGACTTCGGCTAGAATAGAACCTTTTTGTAATCTTTGAGGCATCTTAGAATATATTTTTAATTATTTTTCAGATTTTATCTTAGTTTAAATTTCAAAGTCGATTTACAGCTTTTTTTACTTTCAACTTGTAACACTTTCAAGATTAATGCAAGTTGAAGTTTTTAAGTCAAATTTACAATACCAGTGTTAAGTTTCATAATCAATTGCTTTGTGTTCAAAAATTCTCAACCACAGCTTCCCTTATAAGCTGTTTTCATGACTAAGTAAAATAAAAAAGTTAAGTAGTTAAGATAAAATCACAAATTACCACTCTCAATATACCACAGCGTATGTTATGGATGATAAGCCAGTTCTGGATGGGCTATAGGACTCTTCACTAGTTGTTTTATACAAGCTAGAGCTTGTAGATTATTTGTTTACCCTGTTTGAGCAAAGGGTGTTGTAAGTTTCTCTTTTTCCGTGTTTTTTATTCTTATTGATAGTAGAACAGCTCAATTATGCTTTATCAGTATTTGTGCTTAATTTGCTTAGAACCGTAGTTCATTTGTAACACTGTTAGTATTGAGTTAACAACTGCTAGGCCATTTCAGCTTATTTAATGTGCCTTAATCTTAATCATAAATGCTTATAAGTGTCCTTAATGTTTGTTAATTAGAATAATATGTTTTTAATTAGTTTGAAATAAAAATGATTTTTGGAAATGTTAAGGTCTATTTTCAACTAGCAGTACTAACCTAAAGTTAGTACTGCTAGTTCACTTTTGGAACAACACTAACTTAAAGCTACCAGTACTAACTCCAAGTTAGTACTTAGCAATTCATTCTCAATGATTTCAAAGGTAGCAGTACTAACTCAGCACAAAGCAGTACTAACCCAAGTTAGTACAGTCAGTTAAAACCGTTAGAACTAGGTGGGTCATTTTAGCTTATCAGCTTATTACTTCAGCTTGTTTAAGATTTTCCTTAGCTTTTTAGAGTAGATTAAACCATTTTCCTTTACTGTTTGCTTATTTAAGTTTATTTTCCTTTTTCAACAGTATTTCATTAATGTATCAGTTTGTGCTCTTTAGCTAATTGTCATTTTTGGTTATTCTAGTGATTATTTAAGGTTAGTGCACTTCTTATTTAGCTTGTTTTGCTTTTTAATTAATTTCATTGAGTCTTGTAACCATAGCATTAACTAACTTAAGCTAACAGACTAACTTAAGCCAGCAGTTACTAACTCCCAAGTTAGTACCGTAGTTTAAAACTGTTATACTGTTGTTAGTACAGATGTTTTTATCTGTTAATTAGCTAAATTGCTTTTTGTATTATTGTTATTTTAGAGTTAGTTTAGTTATTTAACTTGTCTTAAGTTTATTTGAGCTTATTTGTGTCTTAGTTTAAAGTTTTAAAGTGTTTTTGTCATTCCTAGTTTTGATTCTTGTTCCAGCTTATTCTCTTTGCTATTTTTATGTGCTTTTGCTTATTTTTATCAGTTTTAGTGCCCAATCATTCCCTGTGACATTCAAACACAAATCATCAATCGTCTTGCGATTTTCCATTTTAGCCTCGTTGGGACAAAACGACCCGGGAACACTCTATACTGCTTCCGGTTTCATTGCTCTCGCGTGATTTCGTCCCTTGGTGTATTTATATCATATATAGATAGGTTTTAAGGGGTGAGTTCGCGCGAGTCAAATTTTGGCGCCGCTGCCGGGGAGGCTGTGAAACGAATTTCGTTACATTTGACAATTTGTGTTTACATCTGTGAATATTTTCTTTATAAAAACATAAAAAGTACAAAAATATTTTTCATTTTCTTTTATTAGTATAATTATCATACAAAAACAAAAGAAAAACCAAAAAAAATATAAAAACATTGTCCATAAAAAGAAATAAAATTCACAAATTGGTAAAAATACCAAAATATAATATTCTCAATTGAGGTATTATCATAATAACTTCCGGTGAACTTATTGGTTCCCAACTCGAACAAAAGATTTAAAACTTACCATTTGTGTCTCTTACGATATACGGCTCACCTTGAAACGTTAAACAAACTACAAAGTGGGTATAAGGAGGGTTGTTCCTAGGAACTACGACCCGAAAGGAGAAATAAGCTTCGCGCTATTCCTACTCCTCCGCTCACCTGTGCGTTTATCATTTTGAGAGCTACCGTGAAGTAAGTAGACTATTTGGGTTCAAGTTGTCTAGTTTTAGGTTCCTGTCCGTTTAAAATAGATTGTGAATAAACTGAAAAACCAAAAAAAAAAAAAAAATAATAAATAAATAATAATTAGTGTAAATTTTCTTTTTATATCTCTATTTTAGTGCATGCGCACTCGTTCTCAAGCTCGTCGTCTTCGACAACATCATCGACAACAACAACAAGTTCCTCCGAATCTTGTTGAACCTCCCAAAGATACGATGGCTGATAATCGAACTATGGCAGAATTGCTCCAGAGGCTCACAACCGAGGGATACGAGGACGCAATTGTTGTTCCTGCAATCGAAGCAGCAAATTTTGAGATCAAGCATGGGTTGCTAACTCTTTTCCAGAACAAGCAGTTCTTCGGACATGAAAAAGAGGACCCACATGCCCACATCCGTTACTTTAATAAAATCACCTCTACTTTGAGATACCCTAATGTCCCCACGAAAAAAGTAACAAGGACCACATCAAATAAGTAAATCGTTTCCTTCTCTCTCGTGGGGCAGCCCGGATATGGCTTGATAAAGAACCCCCTCGATCAATTCAGACAAAATATGGATAAAAACCTTGTTGCTAAATCATCAACAGGTTTTTCTCCCCACCTTCTAAAACAGACAAATCCTTCGAACGAAATACCAATTTCAATCAAACAAAGATTTGATGAGTCGTTTAGTGAGGCTTGGGATCGATTCAAAGATCTTCTCCGAGCATGTCCACATCATGGATTCTCGGAGCTTCACCAACTTGATACATTTTACAACGCCTTAAATGTTAATGATCAAGACTCTTTGAACTCCGCCGCAGGTGGTAACTTTTTGGACAAAAGGCCCGCTGATTGCTCAGCATCCATCGAAGAGCAAGTTCAAAGTTCTTTCACAAAAACCCGAAGCAAAGCCATTGTAGCTAAGTGAGTACGAGCACTTCCTCCTCGGGAGTATCTCCCGATGTTGCTTAATTGAAAGATATGGTTAGAGCTCTACTTCTCGACACAGCGAACATCTCCAGTTCCAGTTCCAGCTCCCGCTCCCGTAAAAGCGGTTGAGCAAAGTTGTGTTACCTGCGGTGGTGCCCATTCATATCGTAATTGTCCGGCTACCGATAGCAACAATTACCGAGATAACATCCAAGAATACGTCTCGCAAGCCGCCGCAGCCAATTTCAACCAAGGAAATTCCGGTTACCGTCCGCCACCGATGGCGAACCAAATCAGACCACCCGGTTTTCCTCCCATGCAACACAACAGCCAAGCCAACAATCAGAATCGTTGGAACCAAAACCAAAACCGTGGGAATGGCTACAACCAGGGTCAAATCCAACGACCCCAGGTTCAACAACAAGCCCCAATGTATCAACCCCCGGTTAATCAACACCCAGCTTACCAAGCTCCAGCTCATCAAGCTTCGGGTGTGTCAAAAACTGATTTTGAGAGCTATGTCAAGGCTAATGATGCGGTTATTTTTTTTTTTTATGATATTTTGTTTTTTTATTTTACTTTATTTTGTTTTTGTTTTTTTTTGTTTTTTTTTTTATTTTTTTCTGTTTTTTGTGATTTCTTCGTACAGAGGAGCGCGAGGTGGCAAAAGCCAACAGTCGCGGGAGGGGAGGGGGGGCGGGGGGGAGGGGGGGGCATAACCGACTTGCTCACCAAAATCGTAAATTCCAACCAAGCTTCTACTTCAAGTTCGGGTACTCTTCCTAGCAACACAGTTGCTAACCCGAAGGGTGAATTGAAAGCAATCACCACCAGAAGCGGTGTTTCATATGATGGACCTCAAATTCCACCTCCGGTGGTGGAAGTTGAAACCGAGGTGACAAAGGACACGGTGCTTCCTAACGGAAGTACCAAAGACGTCCAACCTCCGATAGTCCATGTTGATGAACCAGTTGTCATGCCTAGAACCAAAACGACTTTACCATATCCATCTAGAGTAAACAAGGAGAAAATCCACGAAAAGGACGACCTTTTAGCTTTGAAATTCATGGAAATTTTTCGGAATCTCCACTTCGAGCTAAGCTTCGCAGATGCTCTCCTACACATGCCTAAGTTTGCACCAATGTTCAGAAAGCTTTTGAACAACAAAGACAAGATCTTGGAATTAACCAAAACACCGGTTAATGAAAATTGCTCGGCAGTCATCCTAAAGACATTTCCCGAAAAATTAGGAGACCCGGGTCGATTTCTGATACCGTGTGATTTCCCAGAGTTGGATGAATGCTTGGCCCTGGCCGATCTCGGTGCAAGCATCAATCTAATGCCACAACGCTCACGTTTTTGAAAGCTTAATCGCCAAGATCTAACCAAAACTAGGTGGTACTCGAATTAGCCGACCGAAATCAATACTACTCCCAACCAGGGCATAGCCGAAGATGTTTTTTGTAGGTTGAAACCTTCTACTTCCAGCCGATTTTGTGAGGTATTACTATGATCCCCGACCCTAATCCCCATTGATTTAGGACGACCATTTTTAAGACGCAAAGAGCCTTGATTGATGTACACGGTGAAGAGATGACCTAAAGACATGAAGACCAATCGTGACTTTCAAAGTAGTGATACGAAAATTTCACTACAAATGCCATGGAATCAGTTAACAAGGTCGACTTTATTGATATAGCGTGTGAGGAATATTCTCAAGAGATTTTAGGTTTCTCGGAAGTATTAGCAAATGGAAATTCCACTCCTTACTTTGAACCAATTGTTGATACCACTTCTCCCACCCTCACTCCATTCGAGGGTAGTGATTTCATTCTTGAAGAAATCGAGGCTGAACTTTCTGATACTTCGTATAAGTCAGGAATTGATGATGCCGAATGTGATCCCGAGAATGACATTCTTCTTCTTGAAGCTATCCCTAAATATGAACCGTATCACACTGTCCTAAAACAACCATGCAAATTATTTTCCTGAGGTTAGAAAAGAACTTAAGAATTGTGAAGCCAAAATCGATGAAACATCAATTGATGAACCTCCTGAGGTTGAGCTCAAGGACTTACCTTCCCATCTTGAATATGCATTTTTAGAGGGTGACAACAAGTTACCAGTCATAATTGCTAAAGATTTGAGTGTCGGGGAGAAAGCCGCTCTCATAAAGGTGTTGCAGTCCCACAAGCGAGCCATCGCTTGGAAACTCTCCGATATAAAGGGTATTAACCCGGAATTTTGTACTCACAAAATTTTAATGGAAGAGGACTACACACCAGCGGTCCAACATCAGAGACGGGTACACCCAAAATCCACGATGTCATAAAAAAGGAAAGTTGAAAAAACTTCTGACGGTTGGATTAATTACATCCCTATCTCGATAGTCCCTGGGTAAGCCGGTACACTGTGTACCAAAGGAAAAGTTGGTTTTTAAACCGTAGTTTGAGAATGGAGCAAAATGAGTTGATCACCAACTCGACTAGTTACGGGAGCGGTATGCATTGACTACCGAAAGATGAATGAAAGCCACCCGAAAGACCATTTTCCACTACCATTCATGACCAAATGCTCGAGAGGACTGCGGAAACGAATACTATTGTTTTCTCAGATGGTTTCTGTCGGTTATTTTCCAAATACCCATCGACCCAAAATGATCAGGAAAAAGACAACATTTACTTGCCCATACGGAAACCAATTGCCTACCAAGCCGCATGCCCTTTGGCTCTGCATTGCACCAGGACATTCCAGAGATGTATGATGGCAATCCTTCCCACGACATGATCGAAAAACGATGGAAGTGTTTTATGACTTTTCGGTTTTTGAAGTTCTTTCTCTACATGCATACCCATTTGGAAACGATCTTAAAGCGGTGTGAAAATCACAAATTTAGCCCTAAAACTGGAGAAAAAGCATTTCAGTTAAGAAGCATTGTTCTGCCATAAAATCTCCAAGTCGGAATTGAGAGTCCGATCGAGCTAAGATTGACGTTATCAGCAAAGCTCCCTCAACGACTAAACTGTAAAAGAATCCGTAAGTTTTCTTGGGCATGCCAGGTTTATAGAAGATTTCATCCCTAATTTCTTAAAAATAGCCCTACCCATGACCCATTTGCTTCGAAAAGAACTCAGATTTTATTTCTCAACAGAGTGTATAGAAGCATTTAACACTCTCAAAACGGAATCTAACCGAGGCTCCAATCTTGATTGCTCCAGACTAGAATGAGCCATTTGAACTGATGTGCGATGCAAGCGATTTCGCCTTGGGTGCAGTCTTGGGGCAACGTCATGAGAAACATTTTAGGCCTATACATTATGCAAGTAAAACAATGAATGAGGCGGAATCACGTTACACCACGAAGAGAAAAGAAATGTTAGCCGAGGTTGTAAATTAAAAAAAATAAAAAAAAACAAAATACCCCAAAAAAAATTCGAAAAATTCCAGATCATACCTTGTCAATGAACAAACGCACTGTGTATACGGAGCATTCCGCCCTATCAAGTATCTCTTTGCAAAGAAAGAATCTAAGCAATTGCTCCGATGGGTTCTGCTCCTTCCAGAGTTTCGACTTTGAAGTAGTTGACACGAAAGGAGCTGAGAATCTACGGCTGATCATACCTATCCACGATTAAGAATCCTCACGAGAATAGCTCGAACCAAAGGAGATAAATGAAAAAGTTTCCTCGAAACTCATAGATCGATTGCTTGTCTTTATGCCTAGAACCGGCCATTGGTTTGCTGACATCGCAAGCTACCATGCGGGAAATTCGTGATCAAAGGGATGTCAATCTAGCAGAACAGAAAATACTCAAATGACAGTGAAGCATTATTCTGGAGAAGATCCCTTTACTTGTTTTAAAATCTGATCGGATCAAGTTATACACGTGTGTTTTTTGGGCAAGAAGCCCATTGACAACCTCGATGCTTGCCATAGATGGTCCCACCGGAGGACCATCACGGTGCTACTACACAGCAAGAAAAGTCTTCGATTCCGGATTCTTTTTGGCCCACAAGCTACAAGATGCATGAGTTGGTGAAAAACTGCAACTCCATCGCAGCGTCCAAGGAAAAATTTCACAACGGATGAGATGCCCATAAAAATTCCAACCACGTTGTGAAATCGTTGACATCTTGGGGCAATTGACTTATGGGCATTCCCATCTCCAAAGCAACAAAACATCCTAATAGCAGTTATTACCTTTCAAATGGGTTGAAGCGAAAGCCGCTACCCCGACCAAATGATGTAGGGTTGGAGATAAGATTTGAAAGCTTCTTTTTGCCCGAATTCGGAACTCCCCGAGCAATTATCCAGTGACTCGAGGCACTCCATTTTGTAATGACAATTTGCAAGGTGATGCTTAAATATGGAGTTACCCATAATCAGACTTCCACCGCTACCATCCCACAAACAAGTGGACAAGTCTAGAGTTCCCAATCGAGGCTTGAAGAGAATTCTTAGAGATCAATAGGAAGAGAACGTACCTCTTGGTCAGATAAGCTCGATGATGCTATTAGGGCTTTCCGCACAGCTTACAAAACACCAACGGTTGTACTCCCCATACAAGTAATGTACGGAAAAGCTGCCATCTGCCAATTGAGTTTAGAACACAAGCCTACTTGGGCCTTTAAAACATACAAACTTTGATCTAAAAACCTGCTGGTTGGACCATAGGAAAGTTCACACTGAATGAACATGAATGATCTCCGAAAAGATAGCTTATGAGAACTCTTTGAACTAAAAAGAACAATACAAAGAGGATTCACGTACTCAAAGATAAGATTCAAAAAACCGCTGTTTACACGTCGGTGATCGAGTCCTCCTCTTTAACTCTAGATTAAAGATTTTCTCGGGCAAGCTAAAGACCCGCTGGTCAGGACCTTTCACTATCACACAAGTTTTCCCGTACGGCACTGTCGAGTTATCTCAAAACTCCGGGCCAAACTTCAAAGTGAATGGTCATCGTATTAAGCACTACTTTGGAGGGGACGTACCACAATTGGTAGTCCCGGATCTCCAAACATTCCCTAATGTCCAATAAATTCAGGTGACGGGTCAAGCATAGCGACCTTAAACAAGCGCTTCGTGGGAGGCACCCCATGCTTATCTTTCTATCTTCTTTCTATTTTTCTAATTGTGTGACGTGAGGAGGTTTGCCTCTTCCATTCCCGTGTTTCGTGTTTGTGTTGTTAATTGTCCAGGATTTCCCGGATTGTGAAGAACTCTCGTGCTTTAATTTTTATCAAGAGTTTCACATCCTCAGCTTCATTTTGGGAATCCAGTATCCTAATCTGATCGACTAACGTTTTATCTTTTGGCACACTTCATAAACGGCCTTAGATTTACGTAGGTACCCCTTTGAAAACATCGAGGACGATGTGTAGTTCTAGTATGGGGGGATCTTCGATTTGATTTTGCCTGCAGCCGTGTTATTATCATGTAATCCCGTTTTTACCACCAAATTTTTGCAAAAATACCAAAAAAATTAAAAATTTTCAAAAATAAAATAAGTGTTTTGTCACAGTTTCGACTTTCCTAGTGGGTAGAATGAGAATAATTTTTGACTCGATCGGGCGTGTTGAGCCCTAGCTAGTTCCTCAATTGTAGGCTAAGCTTTCACAAGGTGAAGAACAAGAAGTGATAGAGTTAAATATAAGTTTATGTGCTGAGCAAGATTCTTCTAAAGCTTATATGAGTAACTTGTGACTTTTTCTCCCATTAGCTTTTAATCCGCCTAATCATACGTGCTCATTTCAATTCAACTAAGTCAATCGATGTTTTTAGAAAAAGCTTCAAATTTTGTAACTTGATTCGTTAAAACGAGTTTTCTCTGTTCTTAGTGATTTGAAAGTTAAAATGCCAAAGAAGCATGAATGAAATATGAATGCAAAAATGCATGAATATTAAAATTATGCCAATGAAGCATACATTTGAGTATATGGAGCAAGTAAAAGATGTGTCGTGATATCCCACTCCGCTAACCACGAGGTGGGGGTTCAAACTAAGACATCTTTACTTTTAGGGATTTGGTGTGTTGTGATATCTCACTTAGAAGAAAGGTCTAGGTGAGGGTTCAAACTAAGACACCTATCCTTAGCCACATTAGGAAGAAGGTGTTGATGTGATTTCCCTCTACGCTAGCAACGGGGTGGGTTTTCAAACTAAGAACACCGGTCGTTGGTTGTGATATCCTACTAGGGAGCGAGGCCTAGGTAGGTGTTCAAACTAAGCAACGCATTCCTAGCTTTAAGAACTTATGATTATGATGGCCAAAAAATGTTTGCAAAAATTCTACAGTTTAAAATTTCGTTCTTATAAAATCAAGTACAATGTTCTAATAAGTTGTTGCTTTGAGTCCTGATTCCTAAGCTTTAAAGAACTTATGATTATGATGTTGAATATGTTGCAAAAAGTTCTAAAGTTTAAATCTCGAAATCAAGTTACGAAGTCTTAATAAGTTGTTGCTTTGAGTCATGATTCATTTTGAATTATGACTATGAAAATAAGTTGGTCTATGGTTAAATTAAAATGAGTACACACATTCAATCGTATATCCATGTTGGGAGTTGAAAATTCACAAGTCATAAGTATGAGGGCTTAACATATAAACTTATATCGACAATGATCTTGTTTAATTGCTTAGCTTGGAACTTGTGAAAAATCGAGGACGATGAATTTATCCGTCAGGACATCCGTAGATCACTCTACGGACGCTTCTCATTCTATGATCCCAGTGTTAATAAATAAAGAAAGTCAAACTTGTTAAAAATGAGAAAATCCAAAAATATTAGTTATAGTTAGTGTAAATTTAGAAAATGGTGAAAACGGGGCTTACAGTGTTTACTTCATAACATTGCGTGAGGACACGACAATACCTTAGTATGGGGGATTTTGATATGTGTTTAAATACACATACCATTTTTCATATTAAGCGAACCTAAATGGCTAAAAACGTACCAAAAATACATTGTATTTGTATGTTTGCATTTGTATTGTGCAGGAAACGGATATTCAAGAAAAAGAGCAAAAAGAAAACCAAAGACAAACAAATCCAAGCACGGAGTGGAAAGGGCAAAGTCAAAAGTCATCAAAATGAAGAAAATACAACTTGAGGGGCTAAAACTGCCAAGCCTAAAGTTGTATTACAAAAGACTAAAAAGACAAGGGTCAAAGTTGCCAACCGAGTAGATATTGCATTTAAGTTATACATCTTCAGGGGACCAAACTGCTAACTCCCCCAAAAAGTCTTCTTTCCCGCCCCTAAAAACCCAGTTACAACTGGTATGTCGCCCCATACCTTCTCCTCTGCAAAACCACTTCTCTCCCTAGCCAAATCATTTCATCCACCCTACTACCACCCCCCCAGTTGTATAAAAGCCATGTTGGCAATCCCTCACCTTTCCCAAGTATCTTCAATGGCTAAGATTGCTCTCCAAAGAAGCACAAATGAAATCAAAGGCTGGGATTTGCTTTGGACTCTCCTCACACAACAAGCACACTTCGTTTTTGCTCTCCAAAGAAGCACAAGCTGCAAGTCCAAAACTTCGGCTATAAATAGAGCTTTTTGTAAGCCTTTGAAAAAAAAAAGTTAATCTTAGAATAACTTAGCTTAATTTTCAGTCATTTACAGCTTTTACTTTCAGCTTTGTAAAACTTTCAAGTTTTAATGCAATTTGAGTTTTAAATCAATTTACAATTTCAAGTGTTAAGATTCTTAATTGAGTTGTTTTGTGTTCAAAAAGCTCTTAATACAGCTTGTTTACAAACTGTTTTAACTAAGTGAACCTAAAAAGTTAAGTAGTAAAGAGAAAATAACAAATATCACTCCCAAATATACCACAGCTTACTTATTGGATGATAAGCCAGTTATGGATGGGCTTATGGACTATCACTAGCTTGTTTTATACAAGCTAGAGCTTGTAGATTTGTTGTTTGACCCTGTTTTGAGCAAGGGTGTAGTAAGTCTCTCTTTTTCTTACTTTACTTATCTATTGCAGAACTGCTAGTTTATTTGATACAACTGATAGTTTTAAGTTTATACTGCTAGACTAATTCATGCTTATTTAAGTGCTTATTATGGATTGAAAATTGCTTATAAGTGTTTTACTTTGTTATTTGATAATCTGTTTTTAATAAGTTTGAAATAAAAATGATTTTTGAAAAAGTTAAAGGCTGTTTTGAACAAGCAGTACTAACTCTAAGTTAGTACTGCTAGTTCATTTTCTTGGATTTCAAAGGTAGCAGTATTAACTAACACTAACAGTACTAACTCCAAGTTAGTACTGGTAGTTACATATGTTAAAAGTTATATAAATCCACTTCTAGCCCTTATCTCTGCCTTATTTAACCAAACTCAGTAAAAAAAATTCGTTTTTTATAAATAAGGGGGTGTTTGGTTTAGACCTAAAATGGGTCATTTTGGGTTTGGTATGGGTCAAGCTCACTCAGCCAACTTTGGCTGAGTGAGTAGGGTTCATTAGGCCATTAAAATTATCATTTTTAGTTTAGAAACAAGTTTTTATGTCCCTTTCTATTTTCTGCCAAAATTTGAATAAGCAAACTTGAGCTTAAAGGCTCAAGCTGCTTATGCAGCTTAAGCACACAAATTTTGTGCTTGTTGTGTTGTTTCTAGCCATTTACCCAAGCCCATGTTCTGTCTCTTTTAATTTGACCAAGTAACTTGCCAAAGTGTATGCATGTGTGTTTTTTTGAAAACCCTCAAGTTTAAGCCCCATTACCAGCAGGTTTAAGCTTATCATATTAGCTCAAATTTTGGAAATAAGCTCACTTACCACCTTTTGACATCTGTCTTTGTTTGGTTTTAACTAAAAAGCTAAAATAAGCTTATTGTGTTAAGCTAAAAAAGCCCCTTTAAGCAAACTGTTGACCTCCCCTGGTGCTGAGCACCAGGTTTCAGCCCCCTTTTTCTAGCTTATTTGCCATTAAGCCATAGGACATTAGTGCTTTTTAATATAGCTTATAGGTAGGCATTTTAGGTTTAGCAGCTTAAATCCCTTAGATAGCTTATTTATACAGCTTATTTAGTGCTTAAAGTTCACTTTTTTCTGTTTTCCTTTTAAAACTGTTAGATTTAGCTTATTTTCTCTTTAGCTTATTTTAGGGCTTAAGCTTATAGGTTTTAGCTCATCTTAGTTCCCTTAGCTTAATTTTCATATTAACTTAAGTAACTTGCTTATTGTGTGCTTAAAAACTGAAAAAGAAAAGAAAAAAAAGGCCAATAAGCTCTTTGAGCTTTTTAAGTTTCTGTCAGCCCATAAGCTCACTTTTCTGGCTTATTGTGAGCCTTTCAGCACTTGCCCCTTTTAAAGAAAATGATAAGCTCAAGCCCCTTTACAACTTTTCTTCTTTGACTTTTGCTTAATAAGCTGTTGGACCCACTTTGTAATCGGGGTTCTCTCTCAGGGACCATTTGTGTAATTTCCTCTTTTTCAGTTACAAGTGTTAGTCCCTGTGGTTAGTTAGCCTGTTACCCCGTTTGTCCTTGTGTCCTTTTCACTGTTAGTCCCCAAAGTTAACTTTAGTTAGTTTATTTAATTAATTAATTAAATTAGGTTTAAAATTTAATTAGTTTAATTACTTTTAATTTAATCAGTAAAATTTGGGCATTTTTATATTTTTAGAATTGTTAATTTTTTCTTTATTTAATTTCATTTTTTCAGAATTTTTATAACTTTTATTTTTTGTCTTTTTCTATTTTCTTAGTTTTAACTAGTTTTTAATCTTTAAAAATTCATAAAAAATCCAAAAATTAATAAAAAAATATTTTTCTTTTTTGTAAAATTTTATTTTGTCATTTAGTGTCTAGGAAAAATATAAAATTTAGTGTAGGCTTTATTTTTATTAAATTTCAGTCTTAGACCCGTTTTTACCGGGTGCGTTTTACCGTTTCTTTTCGTTTAGCATTCAAACGACCTCCGTTTTAGTTCTAGTTTTCTTTATTTTTCAAATTAAGTTAATTAGAATTTAATTTTGATTTTTAATTTAATTTAGCATTTATTTTCTTAATTTTTAGTATTTAGGTTTCCCGATACCTAATTCTGTTCCCCGTATTTTAGTATAGATTTAATTTTAGGACTTCCCTATAACTAATTTTGTTTCCCGTAGTTTTTAAGATCCCTATTTCCTATATTTGCTTCCCGTAGATTAAATTAAGTTTTATTTAATTAACTTTAGTTTTAATTATATCAGTGTTTCCATCATATATTCTTCATCATTCAATTTCTCATCAAACCAGGATAATTTTCAATTGCAGCCTCGTTGGGACATACGACCCGGGAATATCTCTTCCGGAATCTTTTTATCATTGATTTGATTCTTATGTATTTAATCTCTTTGTGTAGATTTTGACCTTTTGCCTTGGTTACGGGCATTTGGTTGAGATTTGCATTGAGTTGTTTTTATATATATAACAACCAACGAATCAAATGACATATATCGGCGGAGCACCAAAAAAGGCGACCCCATATCTCTATTGATCAGATGACAGATGAAACTGAATGATCTTGATCAAGAACGTGGATTTGCTTGCTTCTTTATTCAGAAACAAAAATGTGAAATTGATGACACAAAAACCAAAATAAATTTTTTGGAATCATTAAACAAGGAAGCTAGTTTGATAATTTGAAAGGTGAAATTGAGGATTCAAAACTAAGAATAAATGTTTAGAATATCAAATAATATTTCACAAGAAGAAACATGAACTGTCCAAGATCTAATCATTAATGTTTAAAGACCTAAGAAGTTCCAAGCGGAACTTGAGTAAGATAACGATGTGAATTATGCGTCCAAAGGTGGAAATTGATTGTCAAAAGCTAAAGTGGATTTAATGTCCTACAAAATCGATTTTGAAAAATCAACTAATGCATATACTCAACAAATAAATGATTTTAAATCAAACGATTTCGATATGAAAGAAAGAGCTTGTGCAACATCAAGAAACCATCTCCATAATATCACAAGCAAAAAGGCTCAGATTTAAGCTTTACAAATCTCGTGCAGACCAAGAACTTGATAAGTCATTGCTTAGAAAACAAAGTCAAGGTTTTAATGAATATTGGTAATAAAACCGGCCAATCTGTTCAAACAATGAATATGCTTAATCATAATTGTAAAACGAGTTATGCAAAACCTGAGTTCCTCAAGAAAGCTCAAAGAGCGAATCCTCGTCTGTATGATATAGGTTGCTACAATGATAATCTTGCGTTAATGTTAGCCCCTGATTCTGACGAAACGATTCGTCTTGAAAAAGAACGTCGATCAAAATTAAGCGATTTAATCAGACCGTTTAATCAGACCGTTTGATTATGATCAGTCAAACGTATTTCTGAAAGAACGTGAACAGTATTTTGAAATTCAAGACTTGAAAGCTCAATTACAAGACAAAGGAATTGCAATAAGTGAGTTGAAAAAACTCATAGAAAAGTTGAAAGGAAAATCTGTGGAAACTAAGTTTGAAAAATCATCGGTTATTCGACAACCGAATGCTTTTAAAAGTCAAAGACAATCCATTTTAGGTAAACCAGCTATTTTTTCAGATTCTCTTGCAAAGAAAGATTTCTCAAAGTCAAAGCCAGTTACCACACAAAATGTGTCTAATGATTTTTCAAAAACAGTCACTGCACAGATTTTGCCTCAGAATATGTTGCCAATTGTCAAGAACACAAATGTGATTGCACCAGGATTGTATAAAGTGCACACAAAGCCTAATCAAACTAGAACACCTCAGTTGCATCAAGACATTAGGAAACCTAACAAACGCGTGTCTTTCTCTACAGGAGTAATTCCCAATACTAGTGTTAGCAGACCACAGCTTAAGAGCAATCATCTGGAAGATAGAGTCATGTCTAACAATAGTCAAGGGAAGAAGCAAGAAGTAGAAGACCACCGTAGGAAGTTTAAGAATAATAAAACATGTAACTGCGTGTAATGACAGTTTGAATGCTAAGACCTCGAATGTTAACTTTGTCTGTGTTACTTTGGGGAAAGTGTGGGCTGATGACAACATGATTTGGTTTCTCTACATTATATCAATGGCGTGAATTCTAGGACTAGGCAACCAATGGCTGTGCCTATTAGAACTAGCAAACCCAAGAAGAATGTGAACCAATCTGTTGCAACATCCAGTAAGAAAACCGTTGCAACAGACTCCACTGTCAAGAAATCTAGAAACATAACTAGGAAGTTATATGAGCAAGTTAGTAAGGCATGTAGTTGGTGGTATCCTAAGTATACACCACACGGATACAATTGGAAACCTAAGTCTCAAAAAGGAAATGTTAACCCAAACATTAGTATGCCTCTAGGAAATGCAACTAGAACTGCTAAAATTTTGGAACATAAGACTCCTAGGTGTTCCACTGTGTCTAATACTCCATTGTCTTCTAATTATTTTGCAGCTCGTTGAGATAATTCTATTCATTGTCGACTCTGGGTGCTCAAAGCACATGATCGGAAATCTCAAACTTCTAACTAATTTTGTGGAGAAATTTCTGGGAACGGTGAAGTTTGGAAATGATCAAATTGCACCAATTCTTGGTTATGGAGATCTGGTTCAAGGAACTATTACTATCAAACGGGTTTATTACGTCGAATGGCTTAATCACAATTTATTCTCCGTTGGTCAATTATGTGATGCGGATTTGGAAGTTGCTTTTCGGAAGTCTACATGTTATATCCGTGATTTGAAAGGAAATGATCTTCTCACAGGTTCTCGTGGCACAGATTTGTATTCCATTACTCTGCAAGACTCAACAACTCCCAATCCAATTTGCTTAATGGCTAAAGCAACATCGTCTCAAGCATGGTTATGGCATCGTCGTCTATCTCATTTAAACTTCGACACCATCAACTTGCTTTCAAAGAATAATATTGTGAATGGCCTTCCAAAGCTGAAATTCGTCAAAGATCATCTGTGTTCTTCTTGTGAGTTGGGGAAAGCAAAAAGAAAGTCTTTTCACACTAAGACTACCCCGAGCTCAAAAAGACGGTTACAACTTCTACACATGGACTTATGTGGTCCAATGCGGGTAGAAAGCATTAATGGAAAGAAATATGTTCTCGTAATTGTTGATGACTACTCCCGATATACTTGGACTCACTTCTTGAGGTCCAAAGATGAAACACCTGGAGTTCTCATTGATTTCCTCACACTTGTCCAAAGAGGACTTCATGCTCAAGTTACAACAGTTCGAACTGACAAAGGCACGGAATTTCTTAATAAAACTCTTCATGCATACTTTGCAAAAGAGAGAATAAGATACGAAACGTCAACTGCTTAAACACCTGAACAAAACGGCGTTGTCAAAAGACAGAACCGTACTCTTGTTGAGGCTGCTCGAACAATGCTAAGCGCCGCTAAAGTTCCGTTGTTCTTCTGGGCTGAAGCAATTGCAACAGCATGTTTTACTCAAAACCGTTCACTTGTAATTCCTCGACATGAGAAAACACCTTACCATATCATCAATGCCCGGAAACCGTCAGTTAAGTTCTTTCACATCTTTGGTTCTCTTTGCTACATCATCAGAGATGGTGAAAATCTTGATAAAATAAAGGAAAAAGATGATGCATATATTTTTGTTGGGTATTCTACTCCGTCAAAGGCTTACATGGCATTTAACAAGAGAACAAGAATAATAGTTGAAACAATTCATGTTAACTTTGACGAATTGCCTCAAATGGCGTCAGATCACGTCAGTTCTGACCCCGGTCCACAATGTTCGACAACGGTACTTGAACAAGACAGTTTAAGTCCCGGTCCACAAAGTCAAGAAAATGTTTCTCAAACTGCTGAGACAGAAACAACGTCAAATGAGCTGGAATTGCTATATAGTCCGATGTTCAGTGAATTACTCAATGGAACTTCTCCTGTTGTGTCAAAGTCTTCCGCTGTACATGCTGCTGATAATCCCGATAAACGTCAACAACATAACACAACTCACACTTCTACAACAACCGATGTTGCAGATCCACCTCCATTGAACATTCAATCAACACATCAAACTCCAACTCAAGTACCAACTGTCACTGCACCTGAGAACATTATTCAAGCAGAAACCAATACCGAAAATGCACAATTTGACGACGATGAATTTATCAACATCTTTAGTACACCGGTACAAGAACAAGGGGAGACATCGTCTCGTCATGTTGATTCGTCAAACATGCATACTTTCTATCAACACCATCCTTCTGCACAACGTTGGACAAAAGATCATCCATTAGAACAAGTCATTGGAAATCCTTCTCAATCAATTAGAACAAGACGTCAGCTAGAAACAGATGGCGAGATGTGTATGTTCGCACTCACCGTGAGTCGAACCGAACCAAAGAACATCAAAGAAGCCATGGCTGATTCTGCATGGATTGAATCAATGCAGGAAGAACTTCATCAGTTTGATCGATTAGATGTATGGGAATTAGTCGACAGACCACTTTGCAAAAATGTCATTAACTTAAAGTGGCTCTGGAAAAACAAACGTGATGAGGAAAATACTGTCATTCGCAACAAATCTCGTCTTGTGGCTAAGGGATATGCTCAAAAGGAAGGAATTGATTTCGAAGAGTCATTTGCACCAGTTGCTCGGTTGGAAGCTGTACGGTTGTTCATTGCATATGCTGCACACAAATCATTTACAGTGTACCAAATGGACGTTAAACAACAATTCTTTATGGACCTCTGAAGGAAGAAGTGTACCTAAACCAACCATATGGATTTGTTGACCTATATCATCCTGACAAAGTTTACCGTCTTAAGAAAGCATTATATGGTCTCAAACAAGCACCAAGAGCATGGTATGACGAACTCCCTAATTTCTTGGTATCCAAAGGATTCTCAAAAGGTTCTATTGATCCAACTCTATTCATAACTAAACATGGGGAAGACATAT
>BQNB010012003.1:0-43860 GCA_026074375.1 Tanacetum coccineum
TTTTTTTATATTTTTCCTTTTTTCTTTTTCTAACTAGAATGTTTGGACTTTCGTTATTTTCATAACTTTTAGGGTCACGGAATAAGAAGCACTTCAATCCTAAAATGCCCAAAAACATAAATTCATCGTCCCCTATTTTTCACTTGTCCCATACCAAGCTTAAAAACGAAATCACCGTTAAATATAAGTTAAGATGCTAACACTACTCATACTTATAACTTGTAAACTTTTCACTCCCGACAATTATTATATCTTATGTGAATGTGCTTATTTCGAATTTCAACCATGAATCAACCTTTTTAAGAAAATTGCAATATTTCTATGCTTCACGTTCCACCCAAGAATTATGTTTTTAAGAAAATTGCAATATCAAACATTGTGACAAAACACTTATTTTATTTTTGGATTTTTTTTAATTTTTTTTTAATTTTTTTGGTATTTCAGTGGCAAAAACAGGGTTACGTGAAGACAGCGACTGCAGGCACAATCAAATTGATAGACCCCCCTATACTAGAACTAAACATTGTCCTCAATGTTTTAAGAAGGGTCTCTACGTAAATCAAAAAGCCGTTTATTAAGTATGCTTAAAGATAAACGTTAGTCGATAAGATTTAGGATATCGGATTCCCATAATCGTGCTAAGGATTGAAGCTCGAGTGAAGAAAGGACAAAATCATGAGCACGAGAGTCTTCATAATCCAGGGCAATCCTGGACATACAACACGAACCACAAAACACGAGAAAGGAAGAGGAGAGCCTCCTCACAACACACTTATTCATTACTACTATTATAATTATATTAGGATAAGCATAGGTTGCCACCCACAAAGCGCTTATTTATTAAAGAGTCATTAAGCTTGACTCGTCCCCGAATTCATTGGTCCATGGGGAAAGTTTGGAGATCCGGGACAACCATGGATGGTATGTCTCCTCCAAAATAATGCTTGAGTCTATGACCGTTCACCTTGAAGTTTAGTCCGTCTGTTTGAGATAACTCGACGGTACCATAAGGGAAAACTTGTGCAACGATGAATGGTCCAGTCCAACAGGTTTTGAGCTTTCTCGAGAAGATCTTTAATCAAGAATTGAAGAGAAGAACTCGATCACCAACGTTGAAAACGCGGTTCTTAATCTTGGAGTCATGAATCTTCTTCGTTTTCTTTTTGTAGATTAAAAAGTTCTCGTAGGCTTGATCCCGGTGTTCATTTAATTCATTCAATTGAACTTTTCGGTGATCACCCGCGGTCTTAAGGTCAAAATTACATTGTTTCAAGGCCCAATAGGCCTTGTGTTCAAGTTCGATAGGAAGATGACAAGCCTTTCCGCACACTAGCTTATAAGGAGTGCACTCGATGGGTGTCTTGAATGCGGTACGAAAGGCCCACAAGGCGTCATCTAACTTATCGGACCATGAAGCATGGTTTTCACCTACGGTCCTCTCTAAAATACGTTTCAAACCACAATTGGAAACCACAACTTGCCCACTTATTTGTGGGTGATACGCGGTAGTAAGTCGGTGTGTTACCCCATATTTAAGCATGACCTTTGCAAACTGGTCATTGCAAAAATGGGTACTGCGATCACTAATGATAGCACGAGGAGTTCCAAATCGAGCGAAGAGAGATTTCAAGAATTTCACCACAACTCGGACATCGTTAGTGGGGAGCGCTTTTGCTTCAACCCATTTTGACAAGTAGTCAACGGCCACGAGAATGTACTTGTTCCCTCGTGAAGACGGGAACGGGTCCTATAAAAGTCGATGCTAATACGTCATAAGATCTCGGCAAACTTGAATTGCATTTTGGGACATTTTCGTCTTTTTGCGAGATTTTGCCTTGACGTTGACATGAGTCACATGACTTCACCATGTCATGGGCATCGCGATAAATTGTCGGCCAATAGAAACCGGAATCAAAGACTTTCTTAGCGGTGTAGTTCGCACCATGATGTCCCCCGGTGGGTCCATTATGGCAAGCCGTGAGGATATCAACGGCTTCTTGGCCGTAAACACAACGTCTAATCATTTGATCCGCACAAATCCTAAATAAGTAGGGGTCGTCCCAAAAATAATGCTTTACATCCTTAAAGAATTTTTTCTTTTGCTGGGACGACATCCATTTCACTATAAAATTCCCCGCTAGGTAATTTGCATTGTCGGAAAAACTAGGGGAGGTACTAGAATATCCATGAAAAGATTCATTCGAGGGTCTAGTAGAGAAAATGTTTTGATAATTTCTTTTTTCTCGAGATCACTTGATGAGATTTTTAAATCTATGATAAATGGCCGCCGCGAGATTCTCGCTTCCTTTTTTCTCGCGAATAATACAATCAAATTCTTAGTAGTAGGAGAATTCCACATGAGCAATCTGGTTTAGCATTCTTGTTTAGCAGAAGATACTTGAGAGCCGAGTGGTCCGTATACACTATGGTCTTTGATAAGACTAAGTAAGGCCGGAATTTCTCGAAAGCATACACCACGGCTAATAATTCTTTTTTTGTAGTCGTGTAATGTGCTTGAGCATCCGTCATGGTCTTACTTGCATAGTGTATAGGCTAAAAATGTTTGGTCTTCCGTTGCCCTAAGACTGCACCTACCGCATAATCACTAGCATCGCATATAATTTCAAATGGTAGGTCCCAATCGGGGGCAACTAAAATCGAGGCTTTGGTTAACTTCTTTTTAAGTATGTTAAACGCTTCAATACATTCTTTCGAGAAAATAAAAGGGGTTTTTTTCAAAAGATGGGTCATTGGCCGGGCGATTTTAGAAAAATCTTAAATATTTTGACGATAGAACCCGGCGTGACCTAAAAAACTTGAACGCCTTTGACGGAAGTCGGATGAGGGAGTTTAGCTATAAACATCAATAAACTTTAGCTTTGTCGACCTCATCTCGAAATTTGAAATCTTCATGTCCTAGAACAATTGCATTCTTTTACCTAAAATGGCATTCTCCAATTTCGAAAAGGTTAGTGTCTTCACACCTATTTGAGCTTTTTGTCTAAATGGGAGATGGCATGAAGAGAAAGAAAATCCCGAGACCGAGAAATATCACTAAAGACCTCCATTGTTTCTAGATCATGTCGTGGGAAAATGGCCATCATGCACCTTTTGGATCCTGCCCGGACAGCATTACATATAGCCAGACGAGGCATACGCCGGTAGGCGAACCCATCCATTAGGCTAAGTGATGTGATCTTCTCTTGGTCTTGCGGTCAATAGAATTTGAAAAATATCCGGAAAATCCATCTAAAAAGTTATTAGTATCGTTTCCTGCTAAGTGTTCAAGCATTTGGTCCATGAAAGGCAATGGAATGATCTTTACGAGTAGCATCATTAAGCTTTCGGTAATCAATACAAACGCTCCATCCTGTAACTAAGCTAGTAGGAATTAACTCATTATTCTTTTTTGTTTTACAACTACGGTCATGCCTCCCTTTTTAGGCACACAATGAACGGGACTCACCACGGACTATCGTGCGTGTGTGTATGAGTGATAACAATAAGGATATGGAAGATAGAGGATCTTAGTATGTGAAAGATAGAATGATAAGAAGCTAAGACCAGACAGAATTTGATGGATCGATAGGAAGGTACGAAGACAGAGGAGAGATCGATTGAATTTTAGAAGAAGCTGTTAAAACAAGAACATTTGATAGAATAATGAAGTTTAGTAGAAAGTTAATTGAATGGGGGGGGGGGGAGAAGTGAGGGAGCGGGAACCAGATGGAGAGATGTGTGGGTGAGATGGGTAGTGGACAGAGAAAGTTAGATAAGACAGATAGAAGAAGAATTATCGCTATATACAAGGGAATGATTATGATCGAGTAAGAGAGGAGAATTTTGAGAAGAAGATAGGGTAAATTAATCCGGCTTCAAGGAGTTTGATAACTTTCCTTTTTGGATATCCTCATGAATTTTTTGGATTCACCTCTTCTATGATGTGAACCGCCGGTTGAAATAATCTTCACTTTAAAAATTATTGTGAGTACAAAAACGTGGTCTATTGCCTTATTGTCGAGATTTTCATGCGATGGCCGTTTGTGTGATTAAGAACCTTTAAAAGGGCGACCTTTTCTTCATCTCTTAAACTTTTAGAAAATTATGACGGGTACATTTTTTTTTTTTTATCGGTTCCCTTCTAAAAAACGCTTATTCAAGATGAGAACGATTAAATCTTGAGCTCAAGCTCCGGGAGGATCATCAATAGAAGTTTTGATGATTTTAAGTTTCCTCAAAAATAAGTTCTTTCGGAGGAGAGTAGATGATGGTTCACTTGTTTAATAACTTCTCAAGAAGACGAATGTCTCCCTCCGGATCAAAGTCGGCATCATCAATTCCCGGTGGAATTGAATCACTTGAAAGACAAGCTTCGATCTCTTCCAAAATGAAATCTCCTCCTTCAAAAGGAGTGAACGAGGGGGAAGAAGAAGCAATGATAGGATCCGAAGGAGTGGGATTGCCACTCGTTGAACTATCCGAATAATCCGAGCACTTCTTGAGCATACTCCTCACAAGCAACGTCTATAACATTGACTTGATGAACCGTTTCATCATAATAATTACGGGAGTATCTCGAAGTATGCCCAACTTTAAACGTAATAGCCTCATCATTGACTCGAAGAGTTAATTCTTCACCATGTACATCGATTAAAGCTCGTGCCGTCCTCAAGAAAGGCCTCCCGAGAATGAGGGGAACCCGAGGATCGACATCGTAATCAACTACAACAAAGTCGTCCAAAAAATAAATCTTTCCTACTTTCACAAAGACATCTTCGGCAACACCTTTCGGATGAGCGACCGATCGGTCTGCGAGCTCGAGTGTCATGCAAGTCGGAGTAAGTTCCAGGAGCGAAAGCTTCTTCCACACGGAAAGAGGCATTAGATTAATGCTAGCGCCAAGATCGGCCAAGGCTAAGCACTCATCTAGCTCCCGGAAAATCACACGGGATGAGAAATTTGCCGGGGTCTCCAAGTTTTTCGGGAAACTGTTTTAGGAGCACCGCCGAACAATTTTCATTTAACGGAGTATTTGGTAATTCAAACAACTTTTCCGGATTACTAAGTAAACTCTTAAACGTAGAAGCAAACTTTGGCATATGAAGAAGAGCATCCGCGAAGCTAATATCGAAGTGTAATATTTGAAAGATTTGAAGAAACTTCAACATTTGATTATTAGATTTTTCATGGAGCTTTTGGTCGTTAAGTCTTAAAGGATAAGGTATCGACGGTTTAGGATTAGTCTTCGGAGCAACTTCGGGCTCCGAAATAGGAATTTGGACAACCAGAGGTTGGATGTGTGCGGTACTTTCTGAACTTGTAGTTTGCACCTTGTCCTTTGTTGCCTCGGTTTCACGTTCCACTTCCTTCGGGAGAGGAGAAGGAGTAGGTGGAATCGTAGGTCCATCATAAGCAACACCACTTCGGGTGGTAATAGCTTTTAAATCACCTATCAGGTTTAGGCTACGGGTTTTACTAGGAAATGATCAGATCTCCGAGAGACTTTGCTTTTGCATTAGGTAAGATTAGTTAACATGTTCATTATTTGATTGTTTTGATTTTCTATCTTATTGGTTCTTGTATCAAGAGAAGATTTGAATTCATTCCGCAATTCCGTCTTCATATTAGTCATTTGAGTTTGCATGGCTCTCAAAGTAGCTTCATTACTTTTCATGTAGTTCGTTAACTCATTCGAAGGTCCAACTTGAGCTTGATAATTCGGAGCTTGAAAATTCGGAGCTTGATAATTGTTGTTTCCTTGATTGAAGTTTTGCCCTCTTCCTTGATTGTTCGGAGCTTGATAATTTCCTTGATTTTGATTGTACCGATTGTAGTTTTGATTGTTTTGCACATTCGGAGGAGGAAAACCGGGTGGTCCCATTTGGTTGCTAGCACGATAATTCGGGTCTCGTTGAAGACGGTATCCGTTACCTCCTTGATTGTAGGACACCGTGGCTGCATAAGCATTAAAAGTGTTGCTATCGGTAGCAAGACACTCATAGTATGGATGCGGTCCACCACAAGTCACACAAATCTCATCTACGGCTTTCACGGAAGCTTGTTGATTAGCCTTGTTCATAAGCACTAATTCCTTAACCATCTCGGTAAGAGCGGTAACATCCGGAGAAGGAGATGAAGAAGAAGTAGTAGTACTCACTTTTGAAACAATCGGTTTGTTTCGTGAAGTACGTACTTTCGACTTATTCTCAATAATCGTCAAAGCATCTCGAGGTGTACGGTTCAAAAGATTACCACCGGCGGCGGCATTTAGAGAATCTTGATCGGATTGAGTCAACGCATTGTAAAACATATCGATTTGGTGCAATTCCAAAAAACCGTGATGTGGTCATTTACGAAGGAGTTCTTTAAATCGGTCACATGCCTCACTAAACGTTTCCTCAAACTTTTTTTGAATAATCGGGATATCGTTCTTGAGAATTCTTAGTCCTTCGATAAGAAAGAAATAATTCACAAACTTAGAAACAAGATCTTCCCATGTAAGGATAGAACGAGGGGGTTCTTTTTCAAGCCAAATCCGGGCGGCCCCCTCAAGAGAAAATGGGAAAAGCATCAATTTGATAGCATCGTGTGGAACATTTTTGTATTTAAGCGTAGAAGTTATATTGTTAAACCAACGGATATGATCATGAAGGTCGTCTCTTTGAAAACCTTGAAATTAGCTCGAAGTTACTAATTGAAGTAACCCGACTTTCAAATCAAAATTTTCGGCAAGTATAGCGGAATAACAATTGCATCTTCGTAACCCTCGGTGGGTGCTTGGAGTAATTCCAACATAGTACGCGTATCCGCCATAGTGACAACGGGAGTCTCTATAATAGTTCGAATCTCGGGTTCGACTATTTGCTTGGAACGTCTACGATTACGTCGCTTCGGAATCGTGGAAGATTCAACAATTAAATTCGATGAAGAGCGAGTGCGCATGCACTAAATAAAAACTAAATAAGAGAGAAATAAATCTAAAAGAAAAATATTTTTTAAACCGATAGTCAAAAGTACACGGTCGCTCTTTATAAAACGCACAAAGAAGTGGAGGAGCGGGTAAGCGCGAAGCGTTTTAAAAACCTTCTCCTTTCGGGTCGAAGTTCGTAGGATCAACCCTCCTTATACCTCTCTTATAGTTTGTTAAACTAAAGGTGAGCCGATTAAACAATTGACAAAACGATTCTTTTTTTGGTTTTTTTAATTTTTTTTGGTACTTTCAATACTTTAGGAAAAGTATTGTTGGTATTTTAAAAATAAATCAAGAAAAATAAAATATTTTTGTATTTTTTAAGTTTTATATAAAAGAAAATTCACAAAAAATGATAATTTCACGAGGAAGGGTCTTCAATACACTAATCTTTAAACTTCAACACGATAATCGTACACACCTCCCCGGCAGCGGCGCCAAAAACTTGATATGGTTTATTTAGCCTTATATATAATGTATATATAAATCCTAAAATACCAAATAAGTGATAGTATAGAGAGTATCCCGTTTGATATAAAAATTGCTTAAGGACAAACAATATTTTATCTCCCGGATGTCGTATCCCGACGAAGTGTGAATTGTAAACCTTGTTTCGGTTCGTGATCGCGTGCTTGAATAATCAATATTTTAGATTTGAATTCTAAATCTAATAACGCAATAAGGGAAGCATAAAAGACACGATAAACTAGAAATTAAAGCAATTTAAAAACATAATGACATTTAAAACAATTTAAACTAATTTATAACTATATTTATCTAACTAAATAATCAAAAATGACAAATTAAAATTCTTAAAACTCAAAATGCAAATTTTTAAACTTAAATGCTTTAACTAATTTATAAAAAATAGAAAAATATTTTTTTTGGATTTTTAAACTAATTAAAACTATTTTTTAAAACTAAACAATACTTAAAAATGAATTAAAAATACTAAGCTTAATCCTAAAATTTTAAGAAAATTTCTAAAAATACTTTAAGCTAAAAAGGAGGTTTATAAAGAAAAATTACTCAGAAAGCTAAAACGGATAAGCTGTTAAAAATTAAATAAGCTAATTAAGCTAAAACTAATCCTAGTATATTAATTAAAGGGTGTGATGGAATGATGAAAAAGATCCAAGGGCGTGTTGTTGAGTGTTGTGTGTGTGAGAGAGGTCACAGTTCTAGTATTGTGACATCCTTTTGAAAAAAAAAAATTATTTTCTTTGATAACAGCTTGTGTTTAAGCAAAATTAAGCAAACTTTTACAAAAGGAACTTTATACTAAAAATTTATTAATAAGATAGAAACGGACTTATCAAAATGACAGTTTCAGGCTTAATGAGACCTTTGACATTGTTCAAACTGTTTGCATTTTTAAGCAATAAAAAGACCAATAAGCTAATATAAAGACTAAAACATCTAGAAACAGATTTAGACCTTAACCTAATAAAGCAATATGACTAAAAAAACCAAACAAAAATAAGCTAAAAAGCACTGAAAGCCATTATGAAAACAGACTCAATAAAACCAATTATAAGGACTTTTAACAGTTTTTTTGCTCAATTAAGGGACTAATAAGAAATGATAATAGGCTGAAAACTTAAAACAGATTAAGACTTTTACTCTACTAACACAAATAAGCTAGAATTAAACAAACTTTTTAAGGAAATAAGCTAGAAAAAGCAAGGTGAATAGGACAGAATATACTACTTTGGTTTTTCTTTTTTGGCTTTTTGAGATGAAGGATTCTTTTGTAGCTTAAATTTAAGACTCTATAACTAGTTTGACTTACTAAAAACTTGAAACTAAATAATTTCTTAATACAATAAGCTATTTTAACAAAGATTAAACAAAATTAAGCTAGATTGTAACCCTTATTGATCTACATAAAAAGACTTTTAAGAACATTCATAAACTTGACTAAGTTTTGGACTAAAATGTAAAAGGCTAAACCAAAGACTAAAAAATTAAATCAGATTCAACATGATGCTTTAAAAACTAGTTTTGAACACAAATTCATAATAACAGATTGATTTTAAGAGGATTCAATATTAAGCAGAATTTAATACCTTTTATACTAGCAGAATTTGATCTTTAATAAGACAATCCACAAACATTAACATAAACTACATTTTTTTTTTAAATTTCTTTTTTTTTTTTTGTAGTTCTATGTATTTAATATATTATTTTTTTATTTTTTTTTTTCTTTTTATTTTTTTTTTTCTTTTTTTTTTTATTTTGTTTTCTGTTAAATTTTTTTATTTTTTTTTTTTTATTATTCTTTTTTTTTATTTATTTTTATTTATTTTAGTTTCTTTTTTTTTTTTTTGTGTATTTCTTTTTTTATCTTTTTTTTTATATTATTTTCTTTTTTTTTTTATTTTTTATTATTTCTTTTTTTTTTTTTTTTTTTTTAAATTTTTTCTTTTTCTTTATTTTTTCTGTTTTTTTTTTTTATTTTTTTTTTTTTAATTTATTTGTTTGTTTTTTTTGTTTCTTTTTTTCTTTTTTTTTTTTTTTCTCATTTCTTTTTTTAATTTAATTTATTTTTTTTTTTTCTTTAATCTATATTATTTTTAATTTTCTTTTTTTGTATTTGTTTTTTTATTTTTTTTTTTTTTTTTTAAAACATCATTAAGGCCTAAAAGAGCTTTGAAAGCTTAGGTGAGAACTAAAAGGTCAGATTTCACCTCATATGACCTTTTTAAATCTTAACCAAACATCCCTTTAGATCTGATAGTCTAATTTTAACTAAACAGACTTAATTAGCTCTAAATTGCAAAAAAAAGATAAAGCATTATGACAAATAAAGAACAATTAAGCAAAAACTTTAGAAGAATAAGCCATAGATAATAAGCTAAACCTATAAGCTATTTTAACTATTAAACTGACAGATTCTCATTAATCATAAAACAAGCTAATCTAGACTAGAAACAGAACTTATTAAGCTAATGCAAGACTAAATAAGACAAATATTAAAAAAAAAAGGGCCCAAGAATAAGCAGATATAAGCATGGAATAAGCTGAGCATAAGTTAAAATGAGATTTAAGATTTGAGTTAATACTTACATGATTTGTCCCTGTGGTTTAGGGCAAATCTTGGATCTCGTCTCTATTTATTTTTTCTTGCTGGAATCGTCCTATCTCGAAAATATGTAACACCGTTCGTCCCTATTCAGAGATAGGGACGAATGGTGTTACATAGTTAATTACATGGTTCGTCCCTATCTTTTGAGATAGGGATGAACGGTGTTACATAGTTTCAAGATATGGACGATTCATGCAAGAAAAAAGAAATAGGGACGAGATCAGGGATTTGGCCTAAATCACAAGGACAAACCATGTAATTAACTCTTTAAGCTTAAAAGAAAAAAAGTAAATGTACATTTGATCCCAGCTAAACAGGGATCTAAATAGCTTTAACAAGCTTAGATCTATAAGCTAGCTTATAAAATAAGCTCTGAATAAGCCCTACCAATTTATGGCTTATCTTCCAATTGGCTTATTCAACTGTTTTGAGTGATTTGAGTGAATGACTTATTCAGTTTAGCTTTTAGAAAGCTAAACTGAATGAAAACTAGCTTATGAGTATGAGAGAGCTTATTGAGCTTATTTAAGACATTATAAACACATTTAAACTATAATTGCTTAATAGTAAAACAGAATTTAAAGAACAATTTAAATGAAACTTGGAATTTTATTAACATCAAAAGAGATTACAAGCTGTTTTAAACAAGATTACAATAAGAAAGATGCCATAAGCTAAAAATTACACTAATAAGCTACACTAACACTACTAAAAGCTAGATACTTCATCTCTGTGTGAATGCAGCCCTATTTATAGCAATGAAGAGAAGGTTCTAGGCTTGAGGAGCGTCCTATATGCTTCCATCTTGACCCTTGATTTCTAACAAACTTCTAATCCATTAAGTTACACCCTTGGATTGCTGCCACGTTAAATCCGCCAATAGAGGAGCTTAGGATCGCCAACGTGGATGGGAATGATGTCAGAGGGTACCAACGTGGACTTCTAGAAGCATTGGAGAGTGTGGGGAGTGGAGAGTTTACCTTGTGTTAATTATGGTGAGTAAAAAAACGGGAGGGAAAGGAAAGGGATAAACAGTGAAAGTTTGACCCGCTTTATTCATGGTTTTGGACATTGACCCGGGAGTTGGATTGGGCTTTGACTTATTTTATCTTGGGCCTTGATTAATAATGAAATGGATTTAGTTTAGGCTTATATTTTGCACAAAAGGTTTATATAATTCAAGAATTAATGGGCTGACCCGGCCCACTAGGCGGGTACGAGTTGACCTATTAAAGATGAATATGACTTCATCTTAGCTTTCTTACGTTCTTTCAATCCCGTGCTCGATTTTGTCTGTTTTCGGCTTTGTTTTTGTCCTTTTGTGGTATATCCGTTACCTGCAAGACACAATTAACAAAACACACATATACAATGCATTTTTATGTATTTATCATTCATTATTGATCTTTTTAGCTTAATAATAAGAAATAAATGATACGTGTTTAAGCACGTATCAGTGGCTTTACAAATATTATAGCTTTAATGAAGACTAAGAGGAAGTTGGTTCCTAAGTCTGCTGCCGTTAGTAGTAGTGCCGCTACAGGTGAACGTAATGTAATTGGTCAGGACGGGGGTGCCAATGTTTGTGGTGGTAACCCGAGTGTTCCTTTCAAGAGATCGTGTATACGTCAATCGAGTTCAACTCCGTGTCTTGGTCAACAGTCGCATGTAGGTTTGAGTGTTTCTTCGAGCGGACAACGTGTGGGTCAGTTGTAACGTAATGTAGTTGGTCAGGATGATGGTCACAATGTTTGTGGTGTTGGTTCGAGTGTCCCTTCAAAGATACCGTGTATACGTCAATCGAGTTTTATTCCGTGTCTTGGTGAACAGATACACAAGGGGTTGTCGACAGCTGGGGTGCGACTTACTGTTAGTAAATTTCTTTTACTCTTTATTGTATCAGTCAATTTGTTTTACTTTCAGTTGTAATTACTTTTCATATGTTCATTTCTTTTAGTAATTGGTTGCGTGTTTGTGTATTTTACAGGTGGTCACTTGTTGTCACAATCATCCCATGGTGATAATGTAAAAGCATATAGAATATCAGGTTTTAGCTGTGAGCAAACAAGTTTGTGGGAACAAACATTAGACAGTCCCACTTCTCTCATATTCGAAAGTACATAGACTTGTAAGAAATACCAAGTGATGGTTTCTCCGAGCACTGTTTTAACTTTGCTAGCTACAATGAACTTGCAGCAAGAGCCGATGTGAGAAATGCAATACTCACATGTACAAACCTAAGAACTGTTTACAAATTTTTTACTTTACTTATTCACAAACTTCTTACTATGAAAACATATTACATTGGTCGCATACAACTAGGTTCGACCCAAACAAGGTAGAAAGAAAGATCCAAACCTAACTAACCCATTTTCAACAAGCCTGATTCATGCCCCCTCTTTGATACTCAGTTTAACTAAAATCTTTGCTTTCATCTGAAATTGTTTCTGCTTTATGCAGAATAGCTAGGGATTTGCTTTCACCTGAAATTGTTTCTGCTTCATGCTTGCATTGTGCATTATAATGCACATTCAAAAAGGACACGATATATATGATCAGGTATTGCAGTTGATTACTTATTCCGTTGTATGTTTACTGTATTTTGAGCAGGTAAAACTAATAAAAATGATTTTTTTTAAACTTTAAGGGTTGGGCTCTATGGAATATGGTCTCACATTATGCTTTACACAAAAGTGTTGTTGTACACAAATTTAGTCCAGGTACTCCTTATGGTGCAAAAAGGGGTGTTTGGATGTTTGTTTTCATAATGGTTATTTTGACCTGTAAAATCGTCTTCATATTTGCGTATCCTTAAACTAAAGTATTTAGAAACCACAACGATAATCAGTTTTGGACAAGTACTTGAGCAGTTAAATGCACATCCAAACACCACTTATATTACCAAAAATGGGAAGTTTAAGTAACAGGTTGGGAAAGTATTTGACCCGTTGGTAATAAAGTTATAGCATTGCACTTTTGTGTCCTTATTATGCATTTTCTGTTTGAGCAGAGCTGAATGTCATTGGTAATAAGTTATAGCATTGCACTTTTGTATCCTTATTATGCATTTTCTGTTTGAGCAGACCTGAATGTCAGCCAATTGTAGCTAAGGCACTCAAAAGTAGATTAATAGCATGAAGAACGTCCATTTAAATAGTCAAAATCTGATTGATGGACAAATGTTGCCAACTATAATCGTAAACGTATACGTAGGGGTGCCACAGTTGATCAAACTGTCTATAGGAAGAACTTAGGGATGTTGACCCAACTTTGGTTAAAGGCAGAGCAGGTATAGGTGATTGTGTTTGTGTATAATATGCTATTAACTAACTATAATATTAAGGTGCAGAGAGCCCAAACAGGTTATTCTGTCATTTATTTCTTATGTATCTATTCATTATGTTAAAGTTACATTCATTCACCATCATTTGCTTCCACTTATTATTATTTACCTGGCCGTCTTTTATCTTTTTCTATCTATAGAGGGCCTCTATTGGAGTACACGTACATGGGAGAATGTGACCAGGTGTGCCACCATTGCAGCGCTATGTTTTGATATGAAGAGAGACTGGAAACACAGAGCCGTTACCATATTAGACCACGTCATTTCTAGCTAATGTAAGCTTTCCATTATCTTGAAGTCACAACTGCGATTCAATTACTTAAATATAAAGAGTGATAACTTATTCACATAATGTTTTTGTATCAATTCATTGTCTTTGTTTGCTTTCGTTGGAATGTTGAATGAAACTGAATGCATATATGTAAACCATCACTGATCTTTTCCATCGTATATGACCTACCAACAGCTGGATACTTGCTTATTTTAAGTAGTTTAGTTGATCTAAGAAAAGCAGGTACCATCCGAAAACCCAAATTACGCATCTGATGTTATATAAGAGGAAGTAGGCAAATAAGTACTTTAGAAAAGCAATCCCACTGTTGGTTTGTTTTGCTTGGTTAGAGGTGGCAATAAGTGACTTTCTGGCCTTAAATCACTTGCGAACCATTCTTTTGTCTTGATGAAAGTGTGCAAAGTCGCAAACAATTAGTTATCAGCATACCCTTTTATTGTATAAAAACATACAGAAATAGCTAACTAGAATGTATAAGTATGGAATTATGGACTGTGATAATTAGAGGTTGCCAAATGGTCAGGGCGGTAACATGTGGAAGTGGGTACATGTGAGAATGTAAGTCTTTGTGCAGCTTGGGTTCAACTGAAACACCTTATGTCCACAAATAAGTTATTTGTGACATTTAGTTTGTGAAATACGATTTAGAATTTAATACATCCTTGAATATTTGGAGTCTTGAGCTTGATTTTTTTAGGATTAGGAATTGTTTACTAAAGTATCAAGATTGACTTTTGGGGATTATTCTTTTTGCTAATATAATCATCATGCTTCCAACTACTAAGAAACCTATCTGATGGCAACAGATAAGTTTTGCAGCGCCTTGAGTTTATGGTTGGTTTGTAGTGATTTGTGTTAACTCCCTTTTATGTTATTTGTGTATAAATATATTTATTTGCCATGCTTTCTTTGCCGCGTAGATTTAGTACATTGTGGTCCAACTTAACGATTTAGAGGTCGTCATAAGATTAAATTAAGTTTTGTTGAGAGGAATAGGGCTGATTTTGTGGTTTTATATGTAAGTTTCGTTCGGATTGGCAAAGGTCGGAATCATAACTTGCACAATTTCAGAGCCACTGTAAGTCTTAGGTAGCTCTGATTTAAACGTTAAGTGAAAGGCTTTCATGTTTTGGCTAAACTCATTGTGATTAAAATTTCCAAATATGAAACCGCTCATTTTTTAAGAAATTTCTTCTCATAGCTTGAGTTCTGGCAATTAACAATTTTTTCAGCTATTTAAATGAAACAAACAATCTTAGAGTGAATGTGGTTTTGTGTACATTAATTTACATATAAGCCGAAACAAACACCCCATTAGTTGACAATTCGTTAGGATAACGATTTTAGGGAAGTGCTTGACTCTTTTGGCTGAAATTAAAGTTCTCTTTAGTTGTGTAAAACGTAATCTAAATCCCATGTGGCCCGTAACAAGTACGAGTGGCTAATTTCCTGGCTGAGTTATGGAATAACATATTTTTTGTGTCTTGAAAAATCTTTTCCACTGTGTAGAAACATACATCATCTGGTATAATTGCTAAAGCTTGGCTCCATACATGGCATCTTAGACTTGGACCACTATGTGTAATTTGCATGTATACCGTTTGATGTGGTTCTACATGCTACTGTTTTTGACACTTGTCACCAACACCACATAATAACCATACTTAACCATCCCATGTTGTAGGCTTCTATTTTTGTTGTTTTTTTAAAGGAAAGTTATGTTGTATAGATGTTATTACCACAAGCTGACTTCTCTGCCATTGTCAAACTAATGGTTCACAAAGCTATGCATAGAATACGACTTTGGAGTTGCTTGGATCTTTTTGGCGTTCAAGATATGTGGATCCCATTCGTCCTTTACAAAGTAGCATGTCCCTAGAGTTATTGTCAACGGCCTTTATTTTAAGTTTTACATATAGAATTTTTTATGTGGATAAGTTTGCATGTGCCTTTTGTAGGATCTACACAGGATTGGCACACATTTGTGACCGGTGTAGGAGAGGGATTTCTAAAAGGACTCAAGAAAAAACCCGACGATAAGAGCAGTAAAGTTGGGCAAGCTGGGCAGGTGGTTGCTGTAGGAAACACTGTTGCTTCTAATGACGTGTTGAGGATCACAATAACAACAACACCCGAAACGATGACAGATCTCATAGCTAACCCAAAAAAGACGTTCGTAACCGTTCCCGCAGCCGAGCTTGCGATGCAAGCCTATCTCGTTATATACTATCATTGAAAGTGATTATCTAATACAAAATAAAAATAACTAGGATTCTAATATTTTTAAGATGTAATTATGTTGTCTCAAGTCATAAACAAATAATTACATGTAAAAATGACCCTGAATAATTAGCTTATTGTAATTAGCTGTATTGTGCCTACTAAAAAATTGATTTAGATACAACTAATTAGTTGTATTGTGCCTATCTAATGTGAGGTAATGTTGTAAAGTAATGGTTTGTTGCAGAGTCTTTCCCGAAGTTGCACCATTGAGAAGAATCGAGTCACATGAAATCTCAGTGTGAAGTAGTTCAATTAGTTGTGGTTAAACATATGTTAAGTAATGAGTCTTTAAGGAGTGAAAGGAAGAAGAAACCTTCATCTTACTAATTTCTCACAAACTGTAAGGTAATCCATGTAACTTTTCCCATCTCGATATTTCAACTTTGATCTTGCTGGAAGTTTACTTGAAAGGATATCGAACTCATCTGGAGCACGGCGTCCAACTTTTTTTTGTTTCCTCTCCTTGATTTTGAGAATTTGGTTATAACATAAACTTAAGAGCAGGATGTATGAGTTTCATTATTATAAATATTGTTTAATTGTATAAGCTCTTTATGAATCTGTAAATGCATATTGTAGTTAACTCATGACTTTTCAAAGTAGTGTGGTTTACAACTCATAGTTCTTATCAATGTTTTGAAAACCGGGTCAATAATCGACCCGGTCGAGTACCGGGTCACCGGGTTACCGGTTCAACCGGTTGGCCCGCCGGGTCAACCCGGTTTTCAAAAAAAATAAAAAAATAATAATATTTTCAATAATACAAAAAATTATATATATAAATTATGAATATACCTTATATTTAGCCTAAACCGATTTACTACCAAATTATTAACATGTAACAATAAAAATTACGTTGCAAATATATATAAAAATACTTATTTTTTTTATAAAAAAAATGAAAAAACTAAAAAACTCGGACGGGTCAAACCGGGTCTCGAGACCGGGTTGACCGGCCTCACCTTAAAACCCGGCGGGTCAAAAACCGGGTTCGAAATTATAAACACCCGGTTTAATTTAACCACGTTTTCTGACACGGACCGGTTCAACAGGTTGACCCGGCCGAGGGGGTTTTGGTTTTTTTCATTATTTTTTATAAATAAATAAGTTTTTTATATTTATTTTGCGACGTAATTTTATTTGTTACATGTTATATTTGTTAGTAAATGTTTTTAGGCTCAATATAAGGTATATTCATGATTTATATTATATAATTTTTTGTATTATTGGAAAATATTATTATTTTTTATTTTTTTGAAAACCGGGTTGGTTGAACCCGGGGGCCAACCGGTTTGAACGTAAACCCGGCTGACCCGGTGCGTGACTCGACCGGGTCGATTATTGACCCGGTTTTCAAAACATTGATAAGAACTATGAGTTGTAAACCACACTACTTTGAAAAGTCATGATGTTAACTACCAAATATGGCATTTCAGATTCTTAAAGAGCTTATACATTTAAACAATATTTATAATAATGAAACTCATTACATCCTGCTATTAAGTTTATGTTTATAAACCAAATTCTCAAATCAAGAAGTATTATTGAGGGACGGGTAAGGGAAGGGAGGACGGGGATGTTTTGGAGGAGGGGGTCAGGATTCGGAGTGGGGTAGGGGAAGGTGGAGGAACAAAAAAAATGGTGGACAGCGTTTTGCCTCTTACAGAGATGAGTTCGATATCCTTTCAAGTAAACTTCCAGCAAGATCAAAGTTGAAATATCGAGATGGGAAAAGTTACATGGATTACCTTACAGTTTGTGAGAAATTAGTAAAGATGAAGGTTCTTCTTCCTTTCACTCCTTAAAGACTCATTACTTGACATATGTTTAACACAACTAAATTTGAAATACTCTACACTGAGTTTTTGCTGACTCGATTCTTTCAATGGTTGCAACTTCGGGAAAGACTCTGCAACAAACCATTACTTTACAACATTACCTCACATTAGATAGGCACAATACAACTAATTAGTTGTATCTAAATCAATTTTTTAGTAGGCACAATACAGCTAATTACAATAAGCTAATTATTCAGGGTCATTTTTACATGTAATTATTTGTTTATGACTTGAGACAACATAATTACATCTTAAAAATATTAGAATCTAGTTATTTTATTTTGTATTAGATAATCACTTTCAATGATTGTATATAACGAGTAGGCTTGCTCGCGCTCGGCTGCGGGACGGTTAACGAACGTCGTTTTGGGTTAGCTATGAGATCTGTCATCGTTTCGGGTGTTGTTGTTATTGTGATCCTCAACACGTCATTAGAAGCAACAGTGTTTCCTACAGCAACCACCTGCCCAGCTTGCCCAGCTTTACTGCTCTTATCGTCGGGTTTTTTCTTGAGTCCTTTTAGAAATCCCTCTCCTACACCGGTCACAAATGTGTGCCAATCCTGTGTAGATCCTACAAAAGGCACACACAAACTTATCCACATAAAAAAATTCTATATGTAAAACTTAAAATAAAGGCCGTTGACAATAACTCTAGGGACATGCTACTTTGTAAAGGACGAATGGGATCCACATATCTTGAACGCCAAAAAGATCCAAGCATCTCCTAAATCGTATTTTATGCATAGCTTTGTGAACCATAAGTTTTGACAATGGCCATAAGTCAGCTTGTGGTAATAACATCTATACAACATAACTTTCCTTTAAATAAACAACAAAAATAGAAGCCTACAACATGGGATGGTTAAGTATGGTTATTATGTGGTGTTGGTGACAAGTGTCAAAAACAGTAGCATGTAGAACCACATCAAACGGTATACATGCAAATTACACATAGTGGTCCAAGTCTTAGATGCCATGTTTGGAGCCAAGCCTTAGCAATTATACCAGATGATCTATGTTTCTACACAATGGAAAAGATTTTTCAAGACAAAAAAAATCTGTTATTCCATAACTCAGCCAGGAAATTAGCAACTCGTACTTACGGGTCCACAATGGGATTTAGATTACGTTTTACACAACTCAAGAGAACTTTAATTTCAGCCAACAGAGTCAAGATCTTCCTAAAATCGTTTATCTAAACGATAATTTGTCATACTAATGGGGTGTTTGTTTCGGCTTTACGGTAAATTTAAATTACACAAAACCACATTCACTCTATGATAGTTTGTTTCATTTAATAGACTGAAAAAATTGTTAATTGCCAGAGAACTCAGCTCTATGAGAGAAATTCTTAAATTGACGCGGTGTCTATTTTTGGAATTTTTAATCACAATGGAGTTATAGCACATAAACAGTATGCATTTCACTTTAACGTTTAAGCTGAGTACCTAGACTTACAGTGGCTCTGAAATTGTGAATGTTATGTTTCAGACCTTTGCCACAATCCGAACGTTATTCTCGCTACATATAAAACCACTATAATCAGACATTGTCCTCTCAAAGAAACTTCATAAGTTAATATTTATGTCGACTATCAAATGTTATGTTGGATACCATAGGTACTAAATCTACGCAGGCAAAGAAAAGCATGGCAAATAATATATTTTATAACAAAATAAATAAAAGGGAGTTAACACAAATCACTACAAAACCAACCATACAACTCAGGCGCTGCAAAACTTATTCTCTGTGCCATCAGATGGTTTTTAGTAGTTGGAAGCATGATGGTTTATATTTAGCAAAAAGAAATAATCCCAAAGATTCAATTCTTGATACTTTAGTAAACAATTCCTAATCCTAAAAAAATCAAGCTCAAGACTCCAAATACTCAAGGATGTATTAAATTCTAAATCGTATTTCACAAACTAAATGTCACAAATAACTTATTTGTGGACATAAGGTGTTCAGTTGAACCCAACCTGCACAAAGACTTACATTCTCACATGTACCCACTTCCACATGTTACCGTCCTGACCATTTGGCGACCTCTAAGTATCACAGTCAATAATTCCATACTTATACATTCTAGTTAGCTATTTCTGTATGTTTTTGTACAATAAAAGGATATGCTTGATAACTAATTGTTGCGACTTGCACACTTTCATCAAGACAAAAAATGGTTCGAAGTGATTTAAGGCCATGATATTCACCTGTATGCACCTCTATACAGCAAACAAACAAACAGTGAGATTCTTTTCTAAAGTACATATTGCCTACTTCCTATTATTATAACATCAGATGCGTTTATTTGGGTTTTCGGTGATGGTACTGCTTTTTCTTAGATCGACCTTAAAATACTTAAATAAGAAGTATCCAGCTGTTGGTAGGCATATACGATGGAAAATTATCAGTGATGGTTTAACATATATGCATTTCAGTTTCATTCAACATTCCAACGAAAGCAATCAAAGACAATGAATTGAACAAAAACATTAAGTGTTTAAGTTATCACTCTTTATATTTATGTAAATTGAATCGAATGTTTGACTTCTAGATAATGGGAAAGCTTCATTAGCTAGAAGAAATGTCGTTGGTCTAATTATGGTAACGGCTCTTGTGGTTTCCAGTCTCTCTTCATATCAAAACATGCGCTGCTATTGGTGCACAACTGACTCTGTACATTCTCCCATGTACGTTTGTACTCAATAGTGGCCTCTATAGATAGAAAAAAAGGATAAAGGACGGCCAGGGTAATATAATAATAAGTGGAAAGCAAATGATGGTGAATGAATGTACTTTAAATAATGAATAGTTACATAAGAAATTAAATGACTGAATAACCTGTTTGGGTCTCTGCACCCCTTAATAGTCATAGTTAGTTAATAGCATATTATACACAAACACAATCACCTATACCTGCTCTGCCTTTAACCAAAGTTGGGTCAACATCCCTAAGTTCTTCCTATAGACACCCCCCCCCTCTGTGTTTTGATAAAACTGTGCACCCATACGTATACGTTTACGATTATAGTTGGCAACATTTGTCCATCAATCAGATTTTGACTATTTAAATGGACGTTCTTCATGCTATTAATCTACTTTTGAGTGCCTTAGCTACAATTGGCTGACATTCAGGTCTGCTCAAACAGAAAATGCATAATAAGGATACAAAAGTGCAATTGCTTATTACTTATACCAATGACATTCAGCTCCTGTCCAAACAGAAAAATGCATAATAAGGACACAAAAGTGCAATTGCTTTAACTTTTAGTACCTAAGGGTCAATACTTCCCAATCCTGTTACTTAAACTTCCATTTTTGTTTATAATGGTGTTTGGATATTTGTGGCCATTTTTTTTTTTTTATTTTTTTTTCTTTTTTAACTGCTCAAGTACTTGTCCAAAACTGATTATCGTTGTGGTTTCTAAATACTTTAGTTTAAGGATACGCAAATATGAAGACGATTTTACAGGTCAAAATAACCATTATGAAAACAAACATCCAAACACCCCTTTTTGCACCATAAGGAGTACCTGGACTAAATTTGTGTACAACAACACTTTTGTGTAAAGCATAATGTGAGACCATATCCATAGAGCCCAACCCTTAAAGTTTAAAAAAAATCATTTTTATTAGTTTTACCTGCTCAAAATACAGTAAACATACAACGGAATAAGTAATCAACTGCAATACCTGATCATATATATCGTGTCCTTTTTGAATGTGCATTATAATGCACAATGCAAGCATGAAGCAGAAACAATTTCAGGTGAAAGCAAATCCCGTACTATTCTGCATAAAGCAGAAACAATTTCAGATGAAAGCAAAGATTTTAGTTAAACTGAGTATCAAAGAGGGGGCATGAATCAGGCTTGTTGAAAATGGGTTAGTTAGGTTTGGATCTTTCTTTCTACCTTGTTTGGGTCGAACCTAGTTGTATGCGACCAATGTAATATGTTTTCATAGTAAGAAGTTTGTGAATAAGTAAAGTAAAAAATTTGTAAACAGTTCTTAGGTTTGTACATGTGAGTATTGCATTTCTCACATCGGCTCTTGCTGCAAGTTCATTGTAGCTAGCAAAGTTAAACAGTGCTCTGGAGGAAACCATCACGTGGTATTTCTTACAAAGTCTATGTACTATTCGAATTGAGGAAGTGGGACTGTTAATGTTTGTTCCCTCAATCTTGTTTGCTCACAGCTTAAAACCTGATATTCTATTGCTTTTAATATTCTATAACCATGGTGGGTTGGATTGTGGACAACTAAGTGACACCTGGTTAAATACACAAACACTGCAACCAATTACTAAATGAAAGGAAACATATGAAAAGTAATTACAACTGAAAGTAAAACAAATTGATCTGGATACAATAAAGAGTAAAAGAAATTTTCTAACAGATTTGTCGCACCCCAGCTGTCGACATCCCTTGTGTATTGTTCTCCTATGACACGGAATAAAACTCGATTGACGTTATACCGGTATCTTTGAAGGGACACTCGAACTACACACAAACATTGAGTACCATTCATCCTGACCAACTACATTACGTTTCAACTGACCCACACGTTGTCCACTCGAAGAAACACTCAAACGTACATGCGACTGTTGACCAAGGACTCGGGAGTTGACTCGATTGACGTATACACGATCTCTTATTGAAAAGGAGACACTCGGGTTACACAGAGCATTGGCACCACCATCCTGACAAACTACATTATGTTCACTGTAGCGGCACCACTTCTAACGGCAGCAGGACTTAGGAACTCCAACTTGCTCTTAGTCTTCATTAAAGCTATATATTGGCTAAAGCCATATCTTTTATTTCTTATATTAAGCTTAAAAGATCAATATGAACGTTAAATACATAAAATGCTATTGTTTTGTGTGTATTTGTTATTGTGTTTGCAGGTAAAGGATATACCACAAAAGGTCAAAAATCAAAGCGAATACAGACAAATCGAGCACGGGATTGAAAGAAACGTAAGAAAGCTAAGTTGAGTCATATTAATCTTTAATTAGGTCAACTCGTCCCGCCTAGTGGGCCCGGGTCAGACCATTAATTCTTGAATTATATAAACCTTTTGTGCAAAATATAGCCTAAACTAATCCTTTTCATTTATTACACTCAAGGCCCAAGATAAAATACAGTCAAAGCCCATCCAACTCCCCGGGTCAATGTCCAAAACCTGTATAAGCGGTGTCTAACTTTTCCTCTGTTTATCCTTTCACTTTCCCTCACCGTTTTTTTTTACTCACTATAATTAAAACAATGTAACTCTCCATCCCCACACCCTCCAATGCTTCTAGAAGTCCATGTTGGTACCCTCTGACATCATTCCCATCTACGTTGGCGATCCTAAGCTCCCCTATTGGTGGATTTAACGTGGCAGCAATCCAAGGGTGTAAATTAATGGATTAGAGTTTCGTTAGAATAAGGGTCAAGATGGAAGCATATGGGACGCTCCTCAAGCCTAGAACCTTCTCGTCATTGCTATAAATAGGGTTGCATTCACACAGAGATGAAGTATCTAGCTTTTAGTAGTGTTAGTGTAGATTTAGTGTAATCTTTAGCTATGGCATCTTTCTTTATGTAATCTTGTTAAAACAAAACTTGTATCTCTTTTGATTTTTAATAAAAATCCATGTTTTCATTTAAATTGTTCTTTTTTATTTAAATTCTGTTTTACTATTAAGCAATTATAGTTTAAATGTGTTTATAATGTCTTAAATAAGCTCAATAAGCTCTCTCATACTCATAAGCTAGTTTTCATTCAGTTTAGCTTTCTAAAAGCTAAACTTAATAAGTCATTAATCAAATTCATCAAAACAGTTTAATAAGCCCAATTTGGAGATAAGCCAGAAATGGTAGGGCTTATTCAGAAGGCTTATTATATAGTAGCTTATAGTTCTAAGTTGTTAAAGCTATTTAGATCCCCTGTTTAGCTGGGATCAATCTGTACATTTACTTTTTTTCTTTTAAGCTTAAAGAGATTTTAATTACATGGTTCGTCCTTGTGATTTAGGCCAAATCCATGATCTCGTCCCTATTTCTTTTTTCTTGCATGAATCGTCCATATCTTGAAACTATGTAACACCGTTCATCCCTATCTCAAGAGATAGGGACGAACCATGTAATTAACTATGTAACACCATTCGTCTCTATCTCTTGAGATAGGGACGAACGGTGTTACATAGTTTCGAGATAGGGACGATTCATGCAAGAAAAAATAAATAGAGACGAGATCAAGGATTTGGCCTAAACCACAGGGACAAATCATGTAATTAACTCAATCTTAAATTCTCATTTAACTTATTACTCTGCTTATTCATGCTTATTATCTGCTTATTCTTTCTTATTTGTTATTATTTAGTCTTGCACTAGCTTAATAAGTTATGTTTCTAGTCTAGATTAGCTTGTTTTATGATTAATGAGAATTTGTCAGTTTAATAGTTAAAATAGCTTATAGGTTTAGCTTATTATCTAGGGCTTATTCTTCTAAAGTTCTTGCTTAATTGTTCTTATTTGTCATAATGCTTTATCTGTTTTTGCAATTTAGAGCTTAATTAAGTCTGTTGTAGTTTAAAATTAGACTATCATGATCTAAAGGGGTGTTTGGGTTAAGGATTTAAAAAGGGTCATATGAGGTGTAATCTGACTTTGGTTCTCAACTAAGCTTTCATAAGCTCTTATTAGGCCTTAATGATGGTTTTAATAAGTTTAAAGTAGTTTTTGTTAAGTTTTGTGGTTTGTCTTATTAAAAATCAAATTCTGCTAGTATAAAAGGTTCTTAAATTTGCTTAATAGTTGAATCTCTTAAAAGTCAATCTGTCATTAGGAATTTGTGTTCAAAACTAGTTTTTAAAGCATCATGTTGAATCTGATTTAAGTTTTTAGTCTTTGGTTTAGCCTTTTACATTTTAGTCTAAAATTTAGTCAAGTTTATGAATGTTCTTAAAAGTCTTTTTATGCAGATCAATAGGGGTTACAATCTAGCTTAATTTTGTTTAATCTTTGTTAAAATTAGCTTATTGTAGTAAGAAATTATTTAGTTTCAAGTTTTTAGTAAGTCAAACTAGTTATAGAGTCATAAATTTAAGCTACAAAAGAATCCTTCATCTTAAAAAGCCAAAAAAAAACCAAAGTAGTATAGTCTGTCATTTTCACCCTTCTTTTTCTAGCTTATTTCCTTAAAAAGTTTGTTTAATTTTAGCTTATTTGTGTTAGTAGAGTATAAGTCTTAATTTGTTTTAAGTTTTCAGCCTATTATCATTGCTTATTAGTCCTAAATTTGAGCTTCAAAATTGGTAGAAAGTCCTTTATACGTGGTTTTTTGTGTCTGTTGTCTTAATGGCTTTCAGTGCTTTTTAGCTTATTTTGTTTGGTTATTTTTAGTCATAATTGCTTATTAGGTTAAGGTCTAAATCTGTTTCTAGTTTTTAGTCTTTATATTAGCTTATTGGTCTTTTTAGTGCTTATAAAGGCAAACACTTTTAACTATGTCAAATGGTCTTCATTAAGCCTAAACTGTCACTTTGATAAGTCTGTTTCTAGCTTATTAATAAGTTTTAGTATAAAGTCCTTTTATAAAAGTTGCTTAATTTTTCTGAAACTCTAGCTGTTTTCAAAAAGAATTTTTTTCTTTCAAAAAGGATGTCACAGGACTCGAACCTGTGACCTCTCCTTTACACACACAACACCTCAACCAACGCGCCCTTGGGTCTTTTTCATCATTCCTTCACACCCTTTAATTAATATACTAGGATTAGTTTTAGCTTAATTAGCTTATTTGATTTTTCACAGCTTATCCGTTTTAGCTTTTTGAGTATTTTTTCTTTATAAACCTCCTTTTTAGCTTAAAGTATTTTTAGGAATTTTCTTAAAATTTTAGGATTAAGTTTAGTATTTTTAATTCAATTTTAAGTATTGTTTAGTTTTAAAAATAGTTTTAATTAGTTTAAAAATCCAAAAAAATATTTTTCTATTTTTAAAAATTAGTTTAAAGCATTTAAGTTTAAAAATTTGCATTTTGAGTTTTAAGAATTTTAATTTGTCATTTTTGATTATTTAGTTAGATAAATATAGTTATAAATTAGTTTAAATCGTTTTAAATGTCATTAGGTTTTTAAATTGCTTTAATTTCTAGTTTATCGTGTCTTTTTATGCTTTCCCTTTTGCGTTATTAGATTTAGAATTCAAATCTAAAATATTGATTATTCAAGCACGCGATCATGAACCGAAACAAGGTTTTCAATTCACACTTCGTCGGGATACGACATCCGGGAGATAAAATATTGTTTGTCCTTAAGCAATTTTTATATCAAATGGGATACTCTCTATACTATCACTTATTTGGTATTTTAGGATTTATATATACATTATATATAAGGCTAAATAAACCATATCAAGTTTTTGGCGCCGCTGCCGGGGAGGTGTGTAACGATTATCGTGTTGAAGTTTAAAGATTAGTGTATTGAAGACCCTTCCTCGTGAAATTATCATTTTTTGTAAATTTTCTTTTATATAAAACTTAAAAAACATAAAAAGAATTTATTTTTCTTGATTTATTTTTAAAATACCAAAAATACTTTTCCTAAAGTATTGAAAGTACTAAAAAAAAATTAAAAAAACCACAAAAAGAAATCGTTTTGTCAATTGTTTAATTGGCTCACCTTTAGTTTAACAAACTATAAGAGATGTATAAGGAGGGTTGATCCTACGAACATCGACCCGAAAGGAGAAGGTTTTTAAAACGCTTCGCGCTTACCCGCTCCTCCACTTCTTTGTGCGTTTTCTAGAGAGCTACCGTGAACTTTTGACTATCAGTTTAAAAAATATTTTTCTTTTAGATTTATTTTTCTCTTATTTAGTTTTTATTTAGTGCATGCGCACTCGCTCTTCATCGAATTTAATTGTTGAATCTTCCACGATTCCGAAGCGACGTAATCGTAGACGTTCAAAGAAATAATCGACCGAGATTCCGAACTATTGTAGAGTCTCCTGTTGTCACAATGGCGGATACGCGTACTATGTCGGAATTACTCCAAGCACCCACCGAGGGTTACGAAGATGCAATTGTTATTCTCGCTATACTTGCCGAAAATTTTGAGTTGAAAGTCGGGTTACTTCAATTAGTAACTTCGAGCTAATTTCAAGGTTTTCACTTGAGACGACCTTCTTTGATCATATCCGTTGGTGTAACAATATTATCTTCTCGCTTAAATACAAAAATGTTCCACACGATGCTATCAAGTTGATGCTTTTCCCATTTTCGCTTGAGGGGGCCGCCCGAATTTGGCTTAAAAAGGAACCCCCTCGTTCTATCCTTACATGGGAAGATCTTGTTTCTAAGTTTGTGAATTATTTCTTTCCTTATTCGAAGACTACGAATCTCAAGAACGATATCAGAAAAATTTCAAAAAAAGTTTAAGGAAACGTTTAGTGAGGCATGTGACCGATTTAAAGAACTCCTTCGTAAATGCCCACATCACGGTTTTTTGGAATTGCACCAAATCGATATGTTTTACAATGCGTTGACTCAATCGGTCTCAAGATTCTTTAAATGCCGCCGCCGGTGGTAATCTTTTGAACCGTACACCTCGAGATGCTTTGACGATTATTGAAAATAAGTCGAAAGTACGTACTTCACGAAACAAACCAATGTTATAAATAGTTCACAAAAAAAAGTGACTACTACTACTTCTTCTACCATCTACTTTTTGGATGTTATCGCTCTTACGAGATGGTTAAGGAAATTATGTGCTATGAACAAGGCTAATCAACAAGCTTCCGTGAAAGCCATTGATGAGATTTGTGTGACTTGTGGTGGACCGCATCCATACTATGAATGTCTTGCTACCGATAGCAACACTTTTAATGCTTTTGCTGCCACGGGGACCTACAATCAAGGAGGTAACGGATACCGTCTTCAACGAGACCCGAATTTATCGTGCTAGCAACCAAATGGGACCTCCCGGTTTTCCTCCTCCGAATGTGCAAAACAATCAAACTACAATCGGTACAATAAAAATAAGGAATTTATTCAAGCTTTTCGAACAATCAAGGAGAGGGCAAAACTTATTCAAGGAAACATACAATTAACAGCTCCGAATTTTCAAGCTTTCCGATTATCAAGCTCAAGTTGGAACCTTTCGAATGAGTTACAAACTACATAAAAGTAATGAAGTACTTTGAGAGCCATTGCAAACTCAAATGACTAATCTGAGACGGAATTTGCGGAATGAATTCAAATCTTCTCATTGATACAAGACCAATTAAGATAGGAAAATCAAAACAATCAAATAATGAACATGTTAACCAATCTTACTATGCAAAAGCAAAGTCTCTTGGGTTCGGGATCATTTCCTAGTAATACCGTAGCTAACCTGAGAGGTGACGTGAAAGCTATTACCACTCGAAGTGGTTTTGCTTATGATGGACTTTGATTCACTAATCCTTCTCCTCTCCCGAAGATGGGTATAGAACGTGAAACCGAGGCGATAAAGGACAAGGTTGCAAATACAAGATACAGAAATCTGTACCGCACACGCTCAACCTCGGTTGTCCAAGTTCCTATTTCGGAGCCCGAAGTTGCTCCGAAGACTAAGCTAAACCGTAGATTACCTATCTTTAAGAACTTAACGACCAAAAGTCGATGAAAAATCTAATAACAATGTTGAAGTTTCTTCAAATCTTTCAAATATTACACTTCGATATTAGCTTCGCGGATGCTCTTCTTCATTGCCAAAAGTTTGCTTCTACGTTTAAGAGTTTACTTAGTAATCCGGAAAAGTTGTTTGAATTACCAAATACTCCGTAATGAAAATTGTTCGGCGGTGCTCCTAAAAAAGTTTCCCGAAAAACTTGGAGGTCCCCGGCAAATTTATTTCTTCAATACCGTGTGATTTTCCGGGAGCTAGATGATGGCTTAGCTTGGGCCGTTTCTTGGCAGCTAGCATTAATCTAAATGCCTCTTTCCGTGTGGAAGAAGCTTTCGCTCCTGGAACTTACTCCGACTTGCATGACACTCTCGAGCTCGTTAGGACCGATCAGGTCGCTACATCGAAGGTTGTTGCCGAAGATGTCTTTGTGAAAGTAGGAAAGTTTTATTTTTTGGCCGACTTTGTTGTAGTTGATTACGATGTCGATCCTTGGGTTCCCCTCATTCTCGGGAGGCCTTTCTTGAGGACGACACGAGCTTTAATCGATGTACATGGTGAAGAATTAACTCTTCGAGTCAATGATGAGGACTATTACGTTTAAGTTGTGGCATACTTCTGAGATCCTCCCGTAATTTATTTATGAGAAACGTTCCATCAAGTCAATGTCATAGACGTTGCTTGTGAGGAGTATGCTCAAGAAGTGCTCGGATTTTCGGATAGTTCAACGAGTGGCAATCCCACTCCTTCGGATCCTATCATTGCTTCTTCTTCCCCCTCGTTCACTTTTTTTAAAGGAGGAGATTTCATTTTGGAAGAGATCGAAGCTTGTCTTTCAAGTGATTCAATTTCCTACGGGAATTGATGATGCCGACTTTGATCGGGGAAGGACATTCGTTCTTCTTGAGTTGTTTATATTTAAACAATGATCCATCATCTACTCTCCCTCCGAAAGAACTTAATTTTGAGGAACTTAAAATCATCAAATCTTCTATTGATGATCCTCCGGAGCTTGAGCTCAAGGATTTATCGTCTCATCTTGAATAAGCGTTTTTAGAAGGAACCGATAAATTACCCGTCATAATTTCTAAAGAGTTAAGAGATGAAGAAAAGGTCGCCCTTTTAAAGGTTCTTAAGTCACACAAACGGGCCATCGCATGGAAAATCTCTGACATTAAGGGCATAGACCCTCGTTTTTGTACTCACAAGATTTTAATGGAAGATGATTTCAAACCGGCGGTTCAACATCAAAGAAGGGTGAATCCAAAAATTCATGAGGTTATCAAAAAGGAAGTTATCAAACTCCTTGATGCCGGATTAATTTACCCTATCTCCGATAGTCCGTGGGTGAGTCCCGTTCATTGTGTGCCTAAAAAGGGTGGCATGACCGTAGTTGAAAACGAAGATAATGAGTTAATTCCTACTAGCTTAGTTACAGGATGGAGCGTTTGTATTGATTACCGAAAGCTTAATGATGCTACTCGTAAAGATCATTTCCCATTGCCTTTCATGGACCAAATGCTTGAACGTTTAGCAGGGAACGAATACTATTGCTTTTTAGATGGATTTTCCGGATATTTTCAAATTCCTATTGACCCGCAAGACCAAGAGAAGACCACCTTCACTTGCCCTTATGGGAGGTTCGCCTACCGGCGTATGCCTTTCGGCTTTATGTCATTGCTCCGGGCAGGTTCCAAAGGTGCATGATGGCCATTTTCCACGACATGATCTAGGAAACAATGGAGGTCTTTATGGATGATTTCTCGGTCTTCGGGGATTCTTTCTCTTCATGCCTCTCCCATTTAGACAAAATGCTCAAAAGGTGTGAAGACACTAACCTTGTTCTAAATTGGGAGAAATGCCATTTTATGGTAAAAGAAGGCATTGTTCTAGGACTTAGTGATTTCAAGTTCGAGATTAAGGTCGACAAAGCTAAAGTTGATGTTATAGCTAAACTCCCTCATCCGACTACCGTCAAAGGCGTTCGAAGTTTTTTAGGTCACGCCGGGTTCTATCGTCGATTTATCCAAGATTTTTCTAAAATCGCCCGGCCGATGACCCATCTTCTTGAAAAAGAAACCCCGTTTGTTTTCTCGAAAGAATGTATTGAAGCGTTTAATTTACTTAAGAAAAAGTTAACCGAAGCCCCGATTTTAGTTGCCCCCGATTGGGACCTACCATTTGAAATATGTGCGACGCTAGTGATTATGCGGTAGGTGCAGTCTTGGGGCAACGAAAGACCAAACATTTTCAGCCTATACAATATGCAAGTAAGACCATGACGGATGCTCAAGCACATTACACGACTACAGAAAAAGAATTATTAGTCGTGGTGTATGCTTTTGAGAAATTCCGGCCTTACTTAGTCTTATCAAAGACCATAGTGTATACGGACCACTCGGCTCTTAAGTATCTTCTTTCTAAACAAGATGCTAAGCCGAGATTGCTCCAGTGGATCCTCCTACTCCAAGAATTCGATGTTATTATTCGTGATAAAAAAGGAGCAGAGAATCTCGCGGCCGACCATTTATCAAGATTAGAAAACCCTCATCAAGGTGATCTCGAGAAAAAGGAAATTACCGAAACATTTTCTCTCGAGACCCTTGGAAAGATATCTTTTCATGGTGACTCGAGTACCCTATGGTTTGCCGACATTGCAAATTACCATGCGAGGAATTTTATTGTGAAAGGGATGTCGTCCCAACAAAAGAAAAAATTCTTTAAGGATGTTAAGCATTATTTTTGGGACGACCCCTACTTGTTTAAGATTTGTGTGGATCAAATGATTAGGCGATGTGTTCACGGCCAAGAAGCCGTTGATATCCTCACGGCTTGCCATAATGGACCCACCGGGGGACATCATGGTGCCAACTACACCGCTAAAAAAGTCTTTGATTCCGGTTTCTATTGGCCTACTATTTACCGAGATGCCCATGACTTGGTCACACGGTGTGACGCTTGTCAACGTCAAGGCAAAATCTCGCAACGTGATGAAATGCCTCAAAATGCAATTCAAGTTTGTGAGATCTTTGACGTATGGGGCATCGATTTTATAGGACCGTTCTCGTCTTCTCGAGGGAACAAGTATATTCTCGTAGCCGTCGACTATTTGTCTGAGTGGGTTGAAGCAAAAGCGCTCCCCACTAATGATGCTCGAATTGTTGTTAAAATTTTAAAATCTCTTTTTGCTCGATTTGGAACTCCTCGTGCTATAATTAGTGATCGCGGTATGGAGTTACTCATCGTCTTTCTACCGCGTATCATCCACAAACGAGTGGACAAGTGGAGGTTTCAAATCGGGGGTTGAAACGTATTTTAGAAAGGACCATAGGTGAAAACCGTGCTTCATGGTCCGATAAGTTAGATGATGCATTATGGGCCTTCCGTACCGCTTTCAAAACACCCATCGGGTGCACTCCTTATAAGCTAGTGTACGGAAAGGCTTGCCATCTTCCTATCGAGCTTGAACACAAGGCCTATTGGGCCTTGAAACATTGTAATTTTGACCTTAAGACCGCGGGTGATCACCAGAAAGTTCAAATGAAGGAACTAAATGAACTCCGGGATCAAGCCTACGAGAATTCTTTAATCTACAAAGAGAAAACGAAGAAGATTCATGACTCCAAGATTAAGAACCGCGTTTTCAACGTTGGTGATCGAGTTCTTCTCTTCAATTCTCGATTAAAGATTTTCTCGGGCAAGCTTAAAACCCGTTGGACCGGACCATTCACCGTTGCTTAAGTTTTCCCTTATGGTGCCGTCGAGTTATCTCCAACCGACGGACCTAATTTCAAGGTGAACGGTCATAGACTTAAACACTACTTTGGAGGGGACATACCACCGATGGTTGTCCTGGATCTCCAAACTTTCCCCATGGACCATTAAATTCAGGGTCGAGTCAGGCTCGTGACTCGGTTAACAAAAACAAGCTCTTCGCGGGTGGCAACCCATGCTTATCCTTAGTAGTAGTATCTTAGTATAATGTATATGAATAAGTGTGATGTGAGGAGGCTCGCCTCTTCCTTTCTCGTGTTTCGTGTTTTGTGGTTTATGTCCAGGATTGCCCCGGATTTTGAAGACTCTCGTGCTCGTGGTTTTGTCCATCGTCCACTCGATCTTCAATCCTTCGCATGCTTATATATGGGAATCCGATATCCTAGATCTTATTGATTTAACGTTTATCTATTAGCATAATTAATAAACGGCTTTAGATTTGCGTAGAGACCCCTTAATATTTAGATTATGCCTTGAAATTAGTATGGGGGTGACAGTCTCACATTGAGGACAATGTGTAGTTCTAGTATGGGGGGGATCTTTCGATTCGATCTTACTTGCATTTGCCTTGTCTTCACGTAACCCTGTTTTTCCACCAAAAATAGCAAAAATATGCCAAAATTAATTTTTTTTCAAAAATAGAATAAGTGTTTTGACACGATGTTTTGTCTTTTTAAGGAATAAATTTTGACTTGATCGAGCATGTTGCGCTCTAGCTTGCCCCTTAACTTATATAAATTTAAGCTTTTGCTAGTCTTTTATACAAGAAGCTTTAAAACGCGAATTCTAGCTTGAAAAAGCCAAGAGTTTGCAAGTTTCCATGATAGACTTTAAATATGAAAAGCTTGTTTTATTAGACTAAGCATTCGCGGATCTTTTTATTAAAGATTTTAAATTTGCGAAGAACAAAAAATGATAGAGTTTTATATAAGTTAGATGCTAAACATAGAGTAGTTGGATCTCTTTAAGGCTCATAGAGGTTAATTGTGGCTTTTTGCTCCCACTAGCTTAATAAACATTATATAGTTGTTGAATAAATAAAGTTACTTTAGGTTTTTGCGATTCTTAGTTTAGATTACTTCGTAGAGATTCCTTCTGATGAAAGTAAGGTACACATCGAGGTTTTGTCAGTGTTGTGGGGAAATAGGCTACCAATTCCTGACGGCTCGCTACCGTTGTCTAGGTAGTTAAAAGACCACATGACTTGAAATTTGGCTAATAATAATAAGTTATGTAATAAACCGAAGCCGAAATAAGATCACTACCTCTTGCCGGCTCACAACCGATGTGGTAGTCGTTTAAAGGGTGGAGGTATGAATAATAATAAGAACTGTGGGCTGATAAAAGTTTACTGCATCTTGCCGGCTCACAACCGATGTTGCAGTCTTCTAAATAAAGCACATAGTAATAATCCGAGACTGATAAAAGTTTGCTGCATCTTGCCGGCTCACAACCGATGTTGCAGCCTTCTAAAAGGTCGAGGAAATCACCGAGGTCGAAATAAGACTCCTAGACCATGGTCGGCTCGCATACCGATGTGGCAGTTGTTTAAAGGACCGAGGTTTAATAATGTTGCAATAATAATAATAATAAAGCCAAATTTCGACTCCGGGGTTATCTAAAAAGGATAACCCTTAAATCATGCGAAATTAGAACCTTAATGTGGACCTTATTCTCACCATATCGTCTCTTTAGGAAAGGATTTCAAACTAATTGTGGTCTAAACCGGGTTTACTTTATGTGAATAAGACATTAATTTATTTGTCATAAATAATAATAATAAAATCTTTAGAGGATTTAGGAATAAGGGAGCGAAAAGTAGCAATGCTTTCACAATTAGCATTTATGAGTAGTGTTAGCATCTTAACTTGTATTTAACAATGATTTCATTTTTAAGCTTAGTTTGGGGCAGGTGAAAAATCAAGGACGATGAATTTATCCTTTTTAGTGTTTCTTGTTCCGTGAAGTTATGATATGTATGAATGTTAATAATAAATACATAAAAAGGGTAAAACGGGGTGCTTTTCAAAACTAGTGATTTCTTAATCCCCTTAGATGAACACTTAGCTACTTTTCGAGGTAATTAGTCTAAGGGGGTTGAAATTTTGGTTTTCTAAGTTTATGTTTATGACATTGCGTGAGGATACGACAATAGCTTAGTATGGGGAATTTTGGTATGTGCTTAAATACTCATACCTTTTATCTAATAAGACGAGCTAAAAAGACCAATAATGACCAATAAATACAGAAAAATGCATTGTATTCGTTTGTATTGTGAATTGTGTCTTGCAGGTAATGGATATTGAACAAAATGACAAAAACAAAGTAAAACGGACAAAACCGAGCACGGGAATGGAAAGAGTACGAAAAACCAAAGCCGAAGGCATACCCATCTTCTATGGACCAACCCGGCCCCACTTAATGGGCCGGGTCAGCCTACAATCCTTAATTTATAAACCAAAGCCTTTTTAATCAAATCTATGATCTAATAACCAAATCCAAGTCCATTAACCTTAAAACGTATCCTGGCCCAAGATGAAACATATGTCAAAGCCCATACCCGGTCCAAATCTAATTTTATAACAAAAAGGGTCAACGCGGGTCAAAGTCAAATTCACTATATATCTTTTCCACTTTCCCTCTTTTTTTTACATTCACATGAACAAAACGCAGGGTAAATCCACCAAAGTGCTCGATCTATAGTGCTTCTAGAAACCTTTGCCTGACACCTCTAACACTCTCATTAGCCACGCTGGCAATCCCACATCACCCCATTGGTCAATTAGACGTGGAAATAGATTCAACGGCTCAAATGATGAGGTTTATGAGGCGGTTATGAATGGATGGCTTGGATTAGAGATTGGGGAGTGTCCTAAAGGCTTAGAAGGTTCCTTTCACCCCTATAAATAGAGGGCTTGATCACACAGAGATGTGTATAGAGTTTTAGCTTAAGCTTGTAGTTTTTAATAGCTTTTTAGTAGCTTATAGGTTTATTCTTATGTAATTTACTTTTTAAAGCATTGTAATCCTTTAATTTTCAATAAAAGTTAGTTTTCATTTAAATTCGTATTTTAATTCAGTTTTTACTTATTGCACTTATGGTTTGAATAAGCTCAATTTTAATCTAATAAGCTCTATAAGCTCTCAAATACTACTTAAGCTATCTTATACTTAGTTAAGCCTTCAAAAGCCTAACTGAGTTTAGAATTTCACTTAAATCCTCTCCTAAATACCTCAGCTAAACTTTTGGATGATAAGCCAATCATGGAAAGGCTTATGGACCTCACCAGCTTGTTTTTAAGAAGCTGGAGCTTGTAGATCTAAGCTTGTAAAAGCATTTATGATCTTTGTTTGAGCTAGGATCAAGGTACATAATATCTTTACTCTTATTGTAGCTTATTAATGTTTAGCTTATAAATCAGCTTATTGGTGCTTATTATCTGTTAGTTATTGCTTATTAATCCTTTATTAGCTTAGTCATATATCTGTTATTGCAAGTTTGAGCTTATTTCAAATCTTTGTAGTCTAAAAATGCAAATCCAAGATTTAAGGGAGTGTTTGGCACAAGCAGTACTAACCTTGGTTAGTACTGTTTGATTGCTTTGAGCCTTTAAGACAAGTTTGATAAGCTTAATTTAATCTTATAAGAAAATCTTAATAAGTTGTAAAAGCTTAATTCTTAAGTTTTAGGTTTATAGGATCCATGGTTTAAATATGTGGTCTCATAGTTTAATAATCTAGCTTAATTTGTTTGATCTTGATTAGGTGCTATTAGGTGTCAGTTATATGCTTGTTTTGAGTCTAATAATGCAGTAGTATAGAATTGGATAAGTGTGCAATTGTTTTGTAGGTCTAAGTCTTAATCTGTCATAGTTTTTTCAAGAAGTTAAAAGTTCAATTTTCAATTGCAAATTTAGATGAGGTAAAGTTTGTTTTAAGGTCTGATTTTGAGAATTTAAGCTCTTTAGATATTGAGCTTAATCTGTTTGAACTTATTTTCATATCTTGTCATCATTTACTAGCTTAATTATAGGGCTGCATTTTGCACTTTTCAAACTTCAAAAAATCCAAAAATTAGTTTAGTTAAACTGTCCTCTTTTCAAGTCTTTTTTTAGCTTATTTCTAATCCAAATTTCTTAATTCCTGTTTTCACGTGTTCCTTGGAATATTAGCTTGATCTGTTTTAGCTTTTTGAGTTTTCATATTAGTTTTCTCTAGCTTAAACTTAGGGCTAAAAGTAGCAATTTTCCAAAAACAAGGTTCAGTATATACTGATTTTGATCAGCATATACTGACTTTCTTTTTCATCTTTGCTTTTCTTTTAGTTACTTATGTTTACTTATTTGTGTCCTTAGGGTCAAAGTCTTTAGCTTATTTTTGAGTTTTAGTCTTTAGTTTAGCTTACTGAGTCTTATTCTTAAGCTGCTATTTAGTCAATTTAAGCTAAAAAAACTAAAAAAAAAGAAATAGTAGTTTTAGCTGTCTCTTCATAAGTCCTTTTCTAGCTTATTTCTTAAGTATGTTTGATGTAATTTTGCTTATATATGCTCTTAGAATCTTAAACTTAATCTGTTATAACTTTTCAGCTTAGTGCAAATGCTTATTAGTCCTTAAACTTTAGCTCAAAGTTTGTCAAAATCCTTTTAAGTGTTGTGTTAGAGTCTGCTGTCCTATTAGATTTTTAAGTGCTTTTCTAGCTTATTTGTTTGCTTATTTTTAATCATAATTGCTTATTAGGTATAGCTTAGGATTTGTTTCAGCTTATTTGTGTTTCTAATAGCTTATTTAGTCCAAAAAGCCAAAACAGTTTTAGCTTAAAAGCCATTAAGCTTGTTAAGCTAAATTTTCTGCCTTTAGTAGCTTATTTAAGGTTTTCTGAAAAAGTCCCTTTTTAAAAGTTGCTTATTTTTCTTAGCTTTTTAACTTTTTCAAAAAGAAAATAAAAAAAATTTCCAAAAAGGGAAGCCACAGGGGTCGAACCTGTGACCTCCCCCTTCACACACCTAACGATTTAACACACACATTCAATACCATCTCGCCCTTGGGACTTTTTCATTAAAATCTCAACACTTTAAATATTTAAAGGTCTTTCCAGTTTTGCTATTTCGAGCTTATTTGCTTATTATTAGCTTATTTGTTTAGCCAGCTTTTCAGGTCTTATTTTTCTTAGATTCTACTTAGCTTAAAGTATTTTTCCTAATTTTCCTAGATTTTTAATAATTAGTTTACTATGTTTAATAATTAATTTAGATTAAAAGTGTTTTTAATTCATAATAAATAAAATAAAAATCAAAAAAATATAATTCTTTTTCTGAAAATTATTCTCAGTTATTTAGGATTTATAAAAAATAAAAAAATAGTTTTAGGGTTAAATTTTGATAATTTAGGTTTTAAGTCGCGTTTTTAGGATCCCCGTTAACGTTTTTAGGTCCAATCTTTAATTGCTTTAATTGTTGCTTGCCTTTACATGTTTTATGCGTTTTCATTAGTAGAATTAGAAATCAAAATAAAAATCTCTTAAACCATTCAAATCACGCGATCACGAACTTAACCTATTTTCAATTCACACCTCGTCGGGATACGACTCGGGAAGGTTTTGAATTTTACTTTGGATAAAAGTAACTTTCTAGAAGCCTTACGGAATTCTTATCTTATATTATTATTGATAATATCCTTATATATGTTTTTGGAGACAAATTACTCCTCATCTTCCCACACAGCTTACAATGCTAGTGAGTCAAGACACATCGCTAGCCTTTCTAGGCAACCCATACAGGACTCTGTGAAGGATCCTTTATAGGATGAAGTGAGTAGTGGAAGATCCGCTAGTATTCATAGTCCTACACGTACACCGACATCAGTTCCGTCTCCCCCAACCCGCCAAGGTCCACCTTTTAGACAGACAACCCGAATGAGGGTTATTAGCCCGACAAGGGTGAACTTTGGATCACGACCACATGAGACTCCCGCTCGGGAGGTGAGCCCCCATACATCACTACCATCTACATATCACATCGGTGGACCATTATCAACCGACCCATATGTCACCGCACGGGTGAGTGACATGTATAGTTGGGAGCATCTTATGGACCACCCTAGACACCCAATAACACTTAGACCAGATATTAGCAGGTACCTCCACATGGTTACTGGAGTGCCAGTGAGTCACAAGTTTGGTATGACACTTGAGGAACTTAACAGGATGCAGTATTTGTGTGGAGAGGTTCAAGACTACAGAATAGGGGTTGAGCATCAAACAGAGCTTCTATTAGAGATGTCTGATATTGTTAGGAGATGATTGCAATCAAAATAACAGGGCAATATGCACTGACAAAGGGGCGACTTGTGATTGGCAGAAGAGACTTAGTATTTAGGTCTATTAGTGGTGATACTTGGTGTTGGCATTACGTTGGTGGTAGCACTCTTATTGTTGTTTTGGGGCTAGCTTATGACATGGTTTAAGAGTCATTTTGTTTAAACTTATGTACATTATAAACGTTTGATGTATGGTTTAGTTGTACTACGATGGTTGGTCTATGTTGTACACAAAACTTTTATATCATAAATGAATGGCCTAGACGCCAAATTTTGTTTGATATTATTATCCAAATCATGTATGAAAGAATGCTCATCTTTCCTTTATATAAATCTTTGTGGCATCCTTGTTTGAATGATTATTATTATTACAAATTTTAGGTTACGTTAGAATGTATATATTGCTTGGAAAAAGCATTTTGGTCAAAACATTTACTTTAAATTAATTTTTGTAATAAATTGTAGAACCATGTCTGGATGAAGGAACACACGCAACACCAACACCAGCACCACTAATGAGGATCAACCTAATGATCTGGAAGGAATGGTAGCCCGACAGCTTAATGCGGCATTAATTGCTCCAAACCGCTTGTTGCTTAAATGTTGCTGAAGCCCCTTAATGCCGAGTAGAGGCCGAATCGAGAGGAAACCCCACATATAATAACCAAGGGTGTAGCTACAAGACATTTATGTCTTGCGAACCTAAGGAATTCTACGGTAATGAAGGTGCTGTTGGGTTATTGTCATAGATAGAAGGCATGGAGTCTAAGCTCCATATCAGCAAGTGTTTCTGATAATAGCAAAGTGGAGTACACAGCTTGTCTACTCGAAGGTAGGGCTTTAACATGGTGGAACACTCAGCTGCAAACTCATGGACGCGAAGCTGCACTTTGACTAACCTAGGAAGAGTTCAAGAAATTATTACTCGAAGAATATTGTCCTAAAAGTGAGGTGCAGAAGCTGAAGTCAAAATTTTGGAATCATAATGGTTGGTAGTGATATAGACAAATATACCACCCGATTCCATGAACTTGCAAAGCCAGTGCCTCATATGGTCACTCTAGAGGATAAGCGTACCGATCGCTATATATGGGGTTTGGTCCTTAAGATCAGGGGGATGGTTACTTCAGCAAACCCAAGTACCATACAAAGTGGCAGTGGTTTGGGCAAATCACCTAAACAATGATGCGATTAGATCTGGAGTATGGAAAAAGGATAATGTTAGGAATAAAAGAAGGGAAGAGAACCAATCAAGGAACCGGGGTGGAGGTAACCCGAACAAAAGACAAAGGGTTGCAAGGAATTATGGGATGGCAGCCCAGGGACCAAATCAATATGTTGGTCCACACACGAGATGTACCAAGTGTCGTTTCTATCACACGGGAAAGTGTCCGATGTGTTCAAAGTGTAAGCAAGTGGGCCATTTCACCAAGTACTGCATGGGCAGGGCTACAAATGATAGGTCAGTGTTGACTTGCTTTGAGTGTGGAAGCCGGGATCACCTTAGGAATACTTGTCCAAAACTAAATAAAGCTTTGGGCCAAGGAAGGAATCTTCCAAATCTAGCATTAGCTATTGGAGGAAACCCGGACTAGAAAAATAATGACAACCAAGCTCGTAGAAGAGCTTTCATCATGGGCGCCAATGAAGCTGGTCAGAATCCTAACGTCGTGACGGGTACCTTTTCTTTAAACAATCACTATGCTACCGTACTATTTGATTCTGGTGCCGATTATAGTTTCATTTCTACGAAGTTTATGCCCTTAATAGATGCAAAACCTAGTATTCTGAATATTAGTTATGAGATTGAAGTAGCAAATGGTCAAATAGTAGAAACCAATAAGATCGTTCGTAAGTGCAATTTAGTGTTAGATGGTCATTCTTTTTCTATCGATTTAATACCTTTTGGTCATGGAAGCTTTGACGTGATTGTGGGAATGAACTGGTTATCAAAGTTTAAGGCCGGAATAGTAAGTCATGAGAAGATAGTGCGTGGGGGGTAGTACTGGGTTGTGTTCGCGGCTGTCTCAATTATTTTACAGTTTCAATACCATGTCTTATCTTGGGAGGAGGGGGTCGGTAACTGCTCGTTTAGTTCGCGTTTTGATGGGGTGTTGTGGTTGTGGGCGTGGTGGAGTTTTCAGTCTGTTTTATGATGTGTGGTTGAGAGACAATGTTTTTTTTTTTTTGTTTGAAGGATATCTTGTGGGAGTATGCATGTTTTTTTGGTATGAGATAATGTGGTTTTGGTTTGAGAGGTATTATTAGTGGGATTATGGTACGTGTTGAGGCTTGATTGTTTTTATGTTTGAGTTTGTTTATTCGTTTATTTGTGTGGCAGTTCGCGAATGTTTGCATATCTGTCATAAGGGGAAGTGTGTGAAGTAGGATGGGTGGGAGTTGTTTTTTTGATTTTTGGTAGAAGTATCTTGTAGGTATTCCTGATTGCGTGCGGAATCAGTTGGCGTGTTATATTGGAGAGTTGGTCAGGTGTTTGGTATTATGGAGGAGCTTTGTTGTTAGGATAGAGTGAAAGGCGGACATGTTAGGATTGCTCTTGGATTGCTGTGGTGTAGACACGAGGCTTAGTCGTCGGTAAGAGGTAGAGGGAAAACGCGGGAAGTGGATTATCTATGGGAGTAATGGAGGGATTAGAGTTTGGTGGTGGAGAGGGCTTTGTCGAATGGAAGAAATTATGGAGTGAACTGGCAGCTCAACGGGACCCTAAATCAACTATTTTGTTTATCGCGTCCATCACACGCAGAGATTGGCAGACCGCTAAGTTGTATCGTGTGTTCTGAATCACTTACTCTGGAATAAAAGTTGTAGCCGATGTGGTTTTAGTAAGTTGTAGCTATATGGGGGCCAACTCCTCTTCACTAATAGAACTGCTACCGGAGGATGGGCTGTAGGGGCGTACAAATGATATTAAACTTGTGTTTTGTGAGGTTCGCATTTGTGTGTTGAGCTTGCTTTGTGAGTAGTGTGGTAATTGTATTAGCCGGATCACCTTTGGAATTACTATGTCAAAACTAATAAAGCTTTATGCAAGAAGAATTCTTCCAATTATCTAGCATTAGCTATTGGAGTGGAAAACCACGGACTAGAGAAAGAATGACAACGAAGATATGGTATATGAGAGCTTTGTCATTCATGGGCGCCAAATGAAGTGGTGACAGAATGCCTAAACAGTCGTGTACGAGCTCCTTTTTCTTTTTAAACAATCATGAATGCTAGCCGCTACATAATTATTTGATTCTTTAGCGTGGACGATTATAGTTTGCATTTTTACAGATGTATAGTTTATGCCCTTAATAGATCTGCAAAACCTTGTATGAATGGCTGTAAGATTAGTTATCGTATGGATGGGAGGGTAGTAGCAAGAAGTTTGCCGTTGAAATAGTATAGAGCGAAATTCCAAGTAAGATCGTTACGTATAGTGCTGATTTAGTGTAGATGGTTCATCCCTATTTTAATCTATCTAATTTATATTACCTTTGGTCATGAGCTTTTGCACATGTGAGTTGTGGAAGAATTGAAACTAGCGTGTATCAAAGAATATAGGGTGCTTGAAGAGAGAATCAGTTTGTCATAGATGATATAAATAGTTGAATTCTTTACCTAGATAGATGGCGCATCCTTAGTACTTAAGAGCTTCATGGATAGATAGTGTACCTGAAGGAAAGTTGAAGTTCCTTACGATATGAAAGCAAGCGTTTAGCAGAAAAATGTTGAAGTACCTTACGAATATGAAAACAAGCTAGCGGAAACTCAAAGACATCCCTATTCTATGAGACTTCCCTAAAGTATTTCCTGAAGACCTATAAGTATTGCCCCCTCTTTGACAAGTTGAATTTCGCATAGACTTAATTCCTGGAGAAACGCCGGTTGTGAAATCACCGTACCGTTTGGCACCTACTGAAATGCAGGAGTTGTCTAATCAACTCCAAGAGCTCCAAGACAAGGGTTTCATTCGACCTAGTTGTTCACCATGGGGAGCACCTGTGTTATTCGTCAAGAAGAAGGACGGTTCATTTCGAATGTGCATAGACTACCGCGAGCTGAAGAAATTGACCATTAAGAACTGATATCCTCTCCTAAGAATTAATGACTTGTTCGATAAATTACAAGGTTCGCGTTGTTTCTCCAAAATAAATCTTTGTTTCGGTTACCATCAGTTATGAGTGCACGAAGCCGATATCCCAAAGACCACGTTTAGGACTCGATATGGGCATTTCGAGTTTACGGTTATGCCTTTCGGTTTGACCAATGCGCCTGCAGTCTTTATGGATCTTATGAACCGCGTATGTAAGCCATATCTAGATAAATTTGTCATTGTGTTTATCGATGATATCTTGATTTATTTGAAGTCCAAAGAAGAACATGAAGTTCATCTGAAGTTAGTCTTAGAATTGCTTAAGAAAGAGAAATTATTTGCCAAATTTTCAAAATGTGACTTTTGGCTTCAAGAAGTACAATTTCTCGGGCATGTGATTAACAATAATGGGATTCATGTGGACCCAAGTAAGATTGAAGCGGTAAATAATTGGAAAGCCCCTAGATCACCAACAAAAATTCGCTCATTCTTAGGATTGGTAGGTTATTACCGGCGATTCATCACGAACTTTTCTACAATTGCCAAACCTCTCATCTCACTAACTCAAAAGGACAAGAAGTTTGATTGGGGCGCAGAACAAGAGAAAGCCTTTCAGACGTTGAAAGAAAAATTATGTAATGCCCTAATTCTAACACTCCCTGATGGACCCGACGATTTCATGATCTATTGTGATGCGTCGAACCAAGGCTTTGGATGTGTACCGATGCAAAGGGGTAAGTGATTGCATACGCATCCCGACAACTAAAGATTCATGAGAGAAATTATACAATCCATGATTTAGAACTGGGTGTTGTAGTATTCGCTCTCATAATTTGGAGACACTATTTGTACGGGATGAAAAATGTCATTTACAATGATCATAGAAATCTGTAGCATATTTTTGACCAAAAGGAGTTGAATATGCTACAGAGGCGATGGATTGAGCTTTTCAGTGACAAAGATTGTGAGATTCGTTATCATCCAGGAAAGGCAAACGTTGTAGCTGACGTGTTAAGTAGGAAGGAAAAGGTTAAGCCAAGGCGCGTCCGGGCTATGAGCATGACGATTCATTCAAGTATCAAGGGAAAGATACTAGAAGCCCAGAATGAAGCATCCAAGGGCTTAAATGCACCAGCAGAGATGCTGCGAGGGTTAGACAAACAAATGGAGAGAAAGGGTGACGACGGATTATACTTTGTAGA